>LLCE01000123.1:0-125785 GCA_001414415.1 Hymenoscyphus repandus
TCTCCAAAGAGTATGATCTACTTTGTCGCCGCTGCGCTCCTGGTAAAAACCACCTGCACAACAGAGAAACTAGCTTTTTTTTATTTCACGATTCTTCGTGTTAATTGGAAAGAAAGCCTTACGCTGCCCCTATGAATGGTACGACCGTCCTAGCTTCCGTTTTAAATATGATGGTAAGTGAGAATATAAAGGTAGCAATAAAACTAGCCACAATACGAAATTAAGGATTCTGAATGAAGAATAATCCTATAATGCCTCCCCGTGGAAGGATAGCCAGTGTACAGTAAACGAAAAACGTGGACCTTGCTCCAAAATATATATTAGCTTTGTTAATATAGCATCCAATGTATCCCAACGCTGTGTAGAAACATTAATTTGAAAACCATAACTGTTTGTCAAGTCCGGTAAATAACTTTTTTACCACGGCACTATTCGTCATGAAACCAAGGAAGAGCCTTGCGTTCAAAGAGTCTGGTAATGCGGTCCTTCTTAACCTGAATAAATGACGAGCCAAGATATCTTTCATATTCTATATACACATTCAACTCAATTCCCTCCAGGAAATGCAATTCAACATCGGAGTCAGCGAACCTCTCCTTGAGGCTATCAATATGAAGTTTTAGTGTTGGCTGGGGCTTCTGGTTTTCTTTCTTTCTAACAATAGTGAGATAGACCCCCTCTATCTTCGGATTTCGAGAGAGCTCCCGGGAGGGATTGAGTCCTTGAGGCGTGCCACCTGTCAATGGGGGTGTCTCACCCTCGGTGATCATCAAATTTTGCTGATGTTCTCCCAGCACACAAATTTCATCTTGCAGCAGAAGTAGGTGAAACACATTATGTCGTGAGAACTTCTAAAAGATTGCAGCTTCTGGTTTGTGGGCCATTAACCCCGCTAAGTACAGAAAGCCTTCGGCGTACTTTTTATTGTCCTTGTGAGATGTATGCAAATGACAGCATGCACTCTCAAGTAAAGATAGAGGAGAGGTTAAGTACCTTAAATACAGATGGAACTATGAAATCTACTATACAGACTGTAGGAGAGCCAGGAGACGTCACCAATATCAAAAGCCAAAATTCAAGATGCGCAGGCAAGCATTTCAAGATTCAAATAGCATGAGTAAGAGCATCTATCACCACTATGTCTGCGGGAAGTATGTCTGGTCAGTGACCGAAAAGAAATAGGACAGCATTAAAGCAAAATTCTTACAGGTATTCTGTCTAGTCATACGGAAACTAGCAAAACAAGAAGACAAACATGCCATAAGACAGAGCAAGCGCTCGCCCATGGCACTTGCTCTAATCACCCCTATAAACGTGATACAAGCGTCACTTTAAACTAACAAATAAGGGCATATAGGTCTACTTTCGATGCCTACTGGTTTGGCAAAAGCAATGGGCCTGAGCATGGAAGCTGGCATTATACAGTCTGGATTCATGTTTCATAGAACATGCACCCAAGTTATGACAGAGAAGAACAGCAGGTGAATACTGTGGGCATGGCCAGAAGAGATCACTATTTATACTGTGCAGCAAGCTAGATTAAGGCAAGCTCAAGGTTATTTTCGCAGCTGGGGTATGAGCCCCAGCACCAAAACAAATAGCGTACAAGTGCAGCATGCACAGCCATTGGGTTGAAATAAATCACGGGCCAAACCACGCCTACTGCTCATGCTGTAGCATTCGGAAATAAACATACATGCATCACTCACATGGCTCCCAGTTTAGCTAGTATCATGTACTTGGGCAACATTTCCGACAAGTGATACGATATACGGGCATGGTAAGAGCTAAACAGGAAATTGAGCGCTAAGAAAACAGAGCCTGCTGAAGGAAGACAGATCTCGCATTCTCCAATTCAGCAAAGTTTATTTTGGTAGGTGCTGCTCATTATTTATACGAGACTAGTTGCGTGATTATATAGTACTGATTCGGGGCTTATAGTGACATACGTAGCGTTTGATGATATAATTGAAGATCGAAATCTGTCGACGCAGAGGATTTGTACGACTTGAGATGAAATAATGCATCTTCAGAGACGTATTCATACGCGGCTTCTATAAAAAACAATTAATAATTGTCCTTTCAATAACTAGTACTAAGTTCGCACGGAGGTCTAACGGGCTACATAACAGAAAGTCGGAATAGACGTGAAGACTCTTAAGAAAGGGTTATCGGCAACAGAGCAGGCACAAATACATTATGGAAAGGAGCTCAAGTAATTGAAGCTAGATATCAAGTCTAAGGAAGATGAATTGGTCAATCTTCTCCCTGACTGGTAATGTCGTCGTTTAAGCAACAATCATCTGCTCACTCTGTTAACGAACAAAAGCCCAAGAGTTAAGTATCTTTTAAATCTTGACTCCTATATCAGCCACCGTCTTGGGACCTATTCAATTTGCCATATTCCACCTACACATCATGATTCCTATCATGAACTCATTCCTCAAACCTTGAAGACGAGAAAGGTTCTCCAAATATCATCTAAATCGTTGAAGTCGTTATTTTCCAGTCGAAACAATTAAAATCGGTGAAGTTGACTGTTTGGAAATACATCCCTCCTATCTGTTTTGGACAACTGCTGTAAACTTCTCCTGTGCTGTGGTGAGAAGATCGAGAGCATCAGTTCTTCTAACTCTGGCTCCTGGCTTTAGAAGAGCTTCGATCTGTTCACGCACTTCATGAAGCTCGATGTCCAATTTTCTGATGCCCCCGTTTACCAGTTGCTTTTGCTCGCCGCTCAATTTCATGTTGAATGTGTAATTCTCCTCAGCAGCTCCTCTTGCCAAAACCCGGCGGCCTTCATCTTGCTTAAGCTCCTCTACGTTTTGTAGAAGAAGGTATCGATCAATGCCATTAACAAGCCGCTACTGATGTTAGTATCACTAGATAATAGAAAGTGGAATTAGTATCATACAGTCATGTTCTTTTGAACCTTAACAAGCGACTCCACTATGACTCTATTCTTACTACCCATGCAAGCAATAGAAGCCTTCGAGCTTGAGTGGCTCACGAGAACTTGAGCGAATATCTTGACACGAGAGCATAGCTATAACAGCGTGTCAATTTATAAACAAACTATGAAAGGGGGCGCTACTTACAACCTCTAAGGATCCAAGAACGCGCAAGGCGGTCAAAGAGCTGAATGGGTCTTTGTACACGATTTGATCCAACACTGCTATGGTCTGCTGGTTTAAGAATGTGAAAGAATCGCAGAGTCCTTTCTTTTCTGCTGCATTAGATCGCAGCTTCTCCCACAAACTTGTGTGGGTCTCCGCTGAAATCTTGAAATCTTGTAGCCCCCGAGTAACTTCTTCAATGCTTGACACTAGAGTATTCACCGTACCTAGCAGTGATGAGCTCTTTTTCATACTATGTATGTGCTCCTTGAGATTGTGGGCGTCGGGTTGGAGGGATGAAATAGGGCTTATAACCCCCTCTATACTGCTCGTTTTTGAAGTGAGGTGCTTTTCTAATGCGAATGGATCTTCTTCTTCAGACGATACTTGCGACAAAGTTGAGGATAGTCGGGCTAATTCAGTAGCATCATAGTCGCCATCCTGATCATGAGGAGAAGCGGATTGTACTTCCACGGGTTCTGTCGAACAAAACTGGTTGTCGGCTTGCTCGGCCCCACTGTTCTGACCTAAAGGAGTACATGCTGGTGCTGCTCCCCCATATTTCAACCCAGAGTCCATGGCTTCTTGGTGTTTTTCTTGGATTAGTCCCCCTTTTATAGATTTCTCTTTAAGTGCAGCAAGCATACAAGATGCCCAGTAGTTGACTTCAAAAGTTCCATCCATCACAACTTCGTAGACTGCGGAGCTGTCTTTGTGATTCTCGTTCAGACGGTGAAATTGCCACAAAGCCGTCTTGTCAATTGTCTTGAGAATCTCTCTCGGTGCATGATCATCATTATCCACAGAATCCGTAGCATCTTGCATGTTTTCTAGACCAGCCAGTGCAGCAACAATCTCCTTGGGGAAATCAATCGTTTCATCGTCTACTGTTCCTTGGCTATCCATGAGCAATTGGGCTCCAAGGACTTTTGTATGACGGTTGATTTGGCTTTGGAGCTTCTTCGTAACGGTGTCCGGATTATTCTGATCATTGAAAAGTCTTGAAAAAACTGAGTCTCGGGTCTCATAATTTCCACATCTAGTTGTGACGTCTTGGGCTAGCCGTTGTTGCTTAAAAGTGCCTCCAGAGATAGGGTACAAAATGTGGGCTTCGACCTCGGCAATATGCCAAGTACCTTGGTTATTAGTAGACGTATTTTTGATGGTGAACTCCTCTGGGAGCATTCTCATAGCATAGTGATCATCTTGGTCAGTAAACCCTGAACTGGCATTGTTGAGAGGGTGAGAAACACCGTCAAGCACGTCGTGGCAAGTGAGTTCTTCATTGGGGCGGTAGGAAGCCTCATGCTCTAAGCCATCTAAAATATCTCGGCTATTGTTCTTGGAAGGCTTGCTATTAATAAACCCAAATTGAAGAGGCTTCTTTGTCGACGTTTTGTCGCAAAGTAGCTCAGTATTTAAAGATTGACCGTCCTCAGAAATATTAGAGCATAGGAGATCCCGATTAATAAATCCAGGGTTGTTGTCATGAAAAAAATTTACTGGAGAACCATCTCGGTGCTCAGTAGCAAGGCATGAGTCGTGGGTGTCAGTATGTAGAAAGTTGGGATACCGGCTTTCCTCTGGATTAGCTAGAACAGGCTTGAACTTTCGGACAGCTGGAATTGGGATGTTCTCAATGAGCTGGGCTCGGTTTTCTATCTTTCCCCCTTTGTCCTTAGGCGATGTTGGCATGCGCTTGTGTTCAATGTGCTTCCTAAAATAACCGTTAGTATTATGATGATTGGATGTTCGGTTGGGTTGTTCACTCTTTAAGATCAAAGCTGGTTGCCAAGTTTTCTGGTTCAGGCCCCATGTCGGAAGCTTCCAAGAGCGTTATTTGTTTTACTCGTGGCCGATTATGAACACCAACAAGGTCATGATAGTTAGATAACATCTCAGACATGCTTGGCTTATTCTTGAGCTTTCTATGTATACCATATCAGTATATGTCTTACAAGCTGGAGACTTTCTCTTACCTGGAAGGCATCTTGCTAAGCTTTAGTGTTTTTCACGAGCAATGAGCGGCAGGTCCCAAGTAGTGAGAACTACAAGCCGTATATGTTAGTGAAGAGTGCCTTCACTTGCAGTAACAGGAATCCAAATGGAAGTACAAGTGCATACTGAATTCTTCAGAGATCTTATAACTTACAACAATTCAACCACCTTCAGGATGATTGGTCGACTCGTGCTATATGCTATTTTATAGAACTTCTGCCAAGACAATTATGATGTATTCGTTTGCACAGGAGTCTGTAGGAGCCAAGAGTCAGTGACATATTAATTATCAAAAAGAATGCTGATTATGATGGCCAATTTCTATACATGAGGGTGGGGTGTGGTAGGAGGAGCAAGTGTGAGCTGTGGAAGCCAAGGCAAGCAAGTTGTTAAGCTTCACAAGCTGTAAACCCACTTTGTTACATTGAGTAGCTTTTGCCAAATGAATGAAAAAGAAGAAAAGTGACTTACGTAACAAGGGTTCTCTATTTTGAAAAAAATGTGAGTGGCTAAAACCCAATTATTGAGAAGTCAGAATAGAGAGCCACGCTTTGAAAGAGCAAGATGCTGAAAAAAGGATGATTTTTAGTGAAGACTCTATTAATTATCAATTTTAAAAGTAAGACATAATTATCTTTGATCAATTGTATCAACCAAACTTTTGAAGCGTTCTGCGTGTGTTCATCACTGCGCGTTGATGTGATTTTTTTGTAAGACGGATGTTCAAACTTGCGAAAGGACCAATTTATGAAAAGGTGCCTACACTAGAGTTGTACAAAAAGAATAGATGTCTATTGGATGGAAGTGTTAGTGGAAGTCAAAGTGGTGGCGCCTTTCGCTAATGTTTCATCACCTTGGGATAAACAATTGATGATGGAAACACCGTTGGAAAGGAATAGAAATACTCACTCAAAGTAGTATGTACCGTCAGGATCTGTTCAAAATTGATGAAGAATCCCTCGATTCACAGAAAATATTGTCAAATTGATTTGTTGGTGAGGACTGAGGTCTTAAAATGGCGGGGCCGACCGCGAATATATTGTCACTTTCGACTCCAGATGAAATATCTGTGGAAAAGAATGCGGGTTGTGTTGGAAGTTGCTGAAAGCTCAACTGGAGAGCAATTATCAACAATGATTGTGTCAAACAACCACTATTGATTGTAGAATGAAGTTATTGTCCAATATTGCTGAGTTGTGGTGAATTTTCGGAAACAGATCGATAGGAAAAGACATGAGCTTCGATATCCCTCCTGAGACTAGCGTGATTTTTCGCGAAGTGTGGTAGGATGACACGCGACAGTGAGTGTGAAGGAGGAAATCCCTTTGTCCAGAGTTTTTGAAGTCAATTGAGGAGACTTTCATATTACCAATGGGTTGCACAAGAATAAAGAAGAGTTCCTGATCTATTCGCTCAAATCACTCACCTCTGAATCAGGCGAGGCGTCAAATTACTTCATGAGATACTAGTTTTTTTATGTAACAGATGCCATGGCAACGGATAATAAAGGCCGACGGGGTGAAGGGTGAATGCAGTCCTCAAGTCAAAGGTATAGAATTGAAGCTAGTTCAATCTTAAAGTGTCCTTTGCACACTATTCAACCTCAGCTACCCCAGAAGCGCATATGGACAACACTTTCAGTTTCTAACAAGGAATATTCGAGTACTCGAGTACACGCAAACCATACAACACCAACTTGTTCAAAAATCCGATGCACTTCACGGGGCTTTTGCTATGAGGATACCCTCAACAGCCTTAAGCACACGTTCGCTTAGCACTCTTAACGTAAGTTACTTCATCAACGGCTATTTAAAGAGGAGAGGACGGTGACTCAAGTTCGAGAATCTATCCAAAATCTTCGGCTCGCCCAACAACACCAGCATGCTGTTGCTTAGCACATGGCCATGTATCGATTGAACCACAATATACAGTAAAGTCAGCTATACAGATCCAAGGAGATTTTCAAAGTTTCATGCCTGAGCGTTTGCTCATAGCTGTTCAATACTTTCAGTTCCGCATATGTCATTTAGCGAAAGAAGAGTCCCGTTTGCCGAAGATGTGTTGAAGTCACCGCGTACGAAAGCTCGATCTTCTAAAATGCCCCTACAAGCGCAACACAAGTGAGCCGATATTTCTGTTGGTGGACTTGCTCGATGGATAGGACGAAGTGATTGGGAGCATGTCAGACAAAGCTTAAGTATGGCTATATACGCGCCATAGACTGTTCAATTGTGGAACCTGACTGTCTTTCTTCTCTCACAGCGCAATATTGGGAGCTCGAACAAAGCCTCCAACGGACTCGTACTCCAAGAATTGAAGTTTCAACTCAAGCATGACTGAGAGGAATAGACCTTGTTATAAAGGATAACTTTTCACCGGATTAGCAAATTTAGGCGCCTAAACGAGATCCTTGGCGCTGTTTGTGTCCAAGAAATGGGAACTTAAGCAGCCTCGAGAAAGCACTTTGTAGGAAAGAGTAGTTTTCAACGTACCGAATAGATGTTATCAACTAATTGGGCAAGCCAATGATCTAAGACCATGGGTGTATGCTTTGATCATCACCTACGTTACACAGAGGATCGGTTAGTCTGGTACATCAAAGTGAGTCCACAGAAGGCACCAAACTCTGATATGTTGTAGACAACGCTTCTGCAGCTGCAGGTATAAGAAAAGTGTCGCTTCGGTGGCGTTTGGGGTTGCCAGAGGAACAGTATTCTCTTCGAGCTCGAAGAGCGAGCAAGAGATGATTCCATTGTCTATAGCTGGAGTTGAGGATATGGCTGACCACTTGGAATTGATATAATCATTCACTCGAAAGACATGCATTATTGTATGTCTTAGAAACTGTGACCAATCAGTAGGTGCAGTAGTGGATGTCGACAAATTGGAACGCCAAGGCGGTGATAGTTTCGATATTGGAATAGGGAGATTTTCGAGGGAAAAGAAAACAATAATTTCGAGGTGACCTTTTACTTTGGAAAATGGACAGCAGACATTGCTGTCTATGGCTATTAATGCTGATGTATTGTGGGCCAAGCATGTATTTCATGGTTCTTGGCAGATGTTTGCCTGTGAAGAGGCTATGCTGCTTGATTTGTTCTAGAGAAAGAGCTATATATGAAAAACGAATTAGAGTTTCCAAAAGATGGGTGAGAATTGCCTGTGAATAATGTGTCCTTTGGAGGTGTTGTAGAAATGATCGTGGACAGAAGAGTTTCCAGAAGATTGGGGTTGTGATGTTATTATTATCAGTAATACCATTTAGCATAGTTGCCGACAGCGGAAATGCTATGTGATTCTTCAGCTAGATCTCTAGATATTTGAAAGTTGTTCCTAATACTACATTTCTTCTTTTATCCGTCACTTTGACAGCCATGATATCTCATGAAAGACTCCTTCTTTCATATCAATACAAACCAAGTTACCAATGGGGAATTGTCCTTCATCACTGCCGTAAGTATTGCATAAGGAGAGCAGTCTTGGATATGGAGAAATTGATAGAGCTTGCTCACTAAATGCAACATTGTATATCTCTAAGTACCGATAACGAAGGGTAACTCCAAATTCTACATTGCTATACAAAAAATCACAATCTTCCTTCAGTTAAGAAGCACCAAAAGGAAATCTACGTCTACACCTACAGCAAGCAGGTAAACAGAACCAAACTTCACTATATACTAGCCTTTCACTATCCTGAAAACCCACTTACTTCAGAAACTGTGTCTACTAGACGAATTTCAAACACAGGTATGCGATTCCTACTAGACAAGAGCACTTCTTTTTCTAGCTGGACAGTTTGGTATACTTTGTTCATGGCTGGATGAGTTTCGAAAGACGTACTGAAGAGGGTGACCCACTAGTCTATGTAAAAATGTGAACACAGGTATTTTATACGCATAGAAAATAAGTAGAGCCTCGTGTAATTTTGGTTGGAGGTTCACTTTGCAAGAGGGTAGTTGTCAACTCTCCATAAATCTACTTCTCGTACAACTTTTGAAATCATCTATAAATCTGTGAAAGTTTCCGTTGGGTATGTGATAGAGATTGTTCCTTCTGAAGCGAGAGAGAGGAAGACACTGGGCATATAATGCGTCTTTCTTCTTCTGATATCTGCCGTCCTCTGAGGCATCTCTTACAATTTTCCGAATTAAATAACTTTGTTTGTGCCTAACGGGGCAAAATCAAGTCGGTCGCAGGTTGAACGAGCAGAGGATAATCTTTTAAACCTGTTTTGAAGTTGTTGAAACAGCGTCTCAAGGAACCAGTGACAGTGGTTTCCTGTCATAGGGTGAGAATATCGAAAGAATATCAAATGAGAGAGCAATAGCTGGGTAAGAGCAGCCGGTACAGATGATCTCGAGATCAGAGACCAGGAGGTGAACACGCTCATAAGATCCACAAGTATCTTGACCGTCTAATTTTAGTAGCGAGATAAGAGACGCAAGATTTTGCAAAGAACCACAGGCTTAAGGTGTGTATGTATGCTAAAGATCCCTAACCGTACAAATAATGCCATATAATTACCACATGTAACCCCATATCCCCCAGCTAAGCCGTCAACGCCATGCAAACAGGCAATAAATGACCGAGTAACTCCGTAGCTAGTATGCCGACCCGCATGATTACACTGTACGGATACACACCAAACCTGGAGACACTATCTACTGCATCAAATCCGTAATAGGTGCTCGCTCAATCTTGCTCTTCTGCTCCCGATCTCTGCTGACCTGCCAGAAATGCTCGGCGAAATCCGCACAATTCATCTCCTTTAAGAACTCCTCGTCGTGGGTGATGATGATGAGTTGGAAATTTGACTGATGTCGGCGAGCTGTAATGATAGCGTGGAGGGAAGTAGCGAGGGCTTTGATGTTGTCCGCATCGAGATTGGTGGTGGGTTCATCAAGGGCGATTACCTGAATGATTGTAAGTAAAGACTCTGAAGTGTTGTAGGTAAAACGTACACCACAATTGATACCGAAACATTCTGCAAGTGCTAGTCGGATGATGATACTCGCTAAGACTTTCTGACCTGCACTACATCTGCCACGCATATCCATTTCGACATCTCCCTTGACCATAACTACACGATAATTATAGCTGCGTTTGCTTGTGCTGGTTGTCTTGCTACCGTCCTCATTCTCCGAGCGAATCATAATAGCGTCGATATCCGTGCCTTGATAGGTACGCTGCCAAAGCTCGCCAGCAATTTGGTTGATCTCCTCCATCTTCATGGAGTGGTACTTCATGATCGCGGCATCAAGAGCGCTCCCGTACTTGGCCAAATCATCGCAGGCAGCTTTCACAACTTCTACCTTCAAGTGAGTTTCGCGATAATCCTCTGCAGCAGTTTTGTAGTCCATTTCCCATTCCTGAAGATAGCGGCTTAGCTCTACATCCTTAGCTTTCAGTTCGCCAACGATTGGGCCTCTGTCGGCATATAGATTTTGATAGTACTTGTCAGCTTTCAAAGAATCGTCCTTAAGTTGCTCGTGATCTTCCACGACATTGCGAGACTTCAACTCGGATATTTCGTCTTGAAGATGATTTAGCTGCTTGAGGTTCTTTCGGTACCGTAAATTTTCCATGATGCTCTTGCGCGTGCTCTCACTATCAGCCACTCGTGCCTTCATCTCGTTGGCACTTTTAGTGACCTGGGCAAGCTCCACATCGAGAGTCTTTTGTTCTTGCTCAACATTTTTTATTGAGCGTTCACAAGTAGCAAGTTTTCCAGGGCCATCGGTCTCGATATAATTGTTGATGCTATCCTCCACCACCTTAAATTTGTGAACGGTTTTGGCAACATCATCCTTTTCGCTCTGAATTTGCTTTTCTTGGGCTCGACCGCGCTTCTGAACCTCCTCGTATTGTGCTTTTGCTTTTGATACTTCTGGGGCAAGTGATTCGAGTTCCTGGTCAGCAATTTTGCTGGACTCATTAAGCTGATTTGAGCTGTCACGATATTCTTGGATCTCTGCAGACAATCTGTTCTTCGTCTCAAGCTGATTCTTTGCAGAGCTGACCTTCTGGCTTAGATCAGCCTCCTCCTTGTCCAAAGAATTGATGGCGGATATCGCCTGTTCTTTGCCAGAACCGATTTTGGTGATTCTAGCAGAGATCGCACGAATTTTTTCCTCACAGGCAGTACTCTGTTGGTCGATCTCATCAGTGGTGAGAGAGCTTCCAGATAACTTCTGCTGAGAAGATAATCGTGAGATGTCATGCTCATACCTCGCAATTTCAGCACGAAATTGAGCGATCGAGCCAACAGTCTTGGAGAGACCATCCCCATCATCCTTGATCGCCATCGCACCACGAACTAAGCTATCCTGTGTCTCGAGACGTGTAACGAGGGTCGTTTTTTCTGACCCCAGCTTTTGCATTTGCTTCTCAAGAGATGACACCTCGACGGACAGAATTTTGTAAGTCTCGTAGTGCATTCGAGCGGCATTTGCAGTTTTGAGGTCTTCGCCGGATTCGAGGAGAGCCTTCTCGAATTCTTTCTTGGCGGTCTTAGCGATCAATTGGTTGAGTTTCTCCATGGCTGCAGACTTCTCCTGGTCGTTGCCAAATGGTCTGTCGCATAGTTTGCAGCAATTCTTCCGCTGTATGTTTTCTTGGCCTTTCCTATAGTAGTCCAGCACATAGTCTGCTCCATCAAGGCTCTTCTGATTCTCATTATGGAACGCCTCTAGTTCAGCAAGCTCCCTTGAGTACTCATCCACGCTTGAGATTGGGCTTCCATCGACTGTGAATATAGAATCCAGGACCAAGTCCATGCACTTCTGCATCTCGGCCTTCTTTTGCTTGAAACTGTCTTTGACGTTCGCAAGCTTGAACTCGAGCCCTGTAAGCTCACGGTTGAGCCCATCTTGTAGTTTCTTGGCGGACTCAACAGCTTCATTACGTTCTTCCATGGCTACTAGGTAGTCGTGCTCAAGATTATCGAAATTCCAGCTGTGTCCGACCACGGCAGCTAGTTGATCAAGGTATGTTGCCTTGATGGTCTCAAGACGAGCTTCACGATCTTTTGCTTCCTTTTTGACTAGTTGCAATGCTGCCTGGCCCTCGACAAGCCTGTTACTTTGTACAAGCTCATTTCTCAACCTTGTTGCCTCGTCTTGGAGCTCTCGTAATTGACTTCGCTCGATTTTCATGTTCGCGTCCCATGAAGCAGCCTCATAATTGGCATTGAGCTGTTGGAGGCTCTGCTGAACGTCCTTGAGAGACTTCTCAAGAGCTGCTAACGTACCTTCGTCCATACGGATAGCTCTCATCTCCATTTGTTTCGCACTGATTCTCTTGTCGTTGTTAGAAATAGTTTGCTTGGCATTAACTTTCTCCTGCGTTCGTGTGGTCCGCGTAAGCTCAAGGTTGGTGAGGACGATTTGCTTTTTCTGAAGTTCTTCATCCGTTCGCTTTCTGATCTTTTCCAAATCCCGATCTTTCTCACGAGATAGTCTCTCAATTCTTTCAACAAATTCTTGAATCTGCCCGTCGTCAAGATCTCCTTCATAACCTCGCATGGAATGGTGGACAGCAGCCTCGCTCACAAGTCGCCGTCTTGTCTCGAGATTTTGTTCGAAAGTTGCTTTGTCAGCTTGGTGTTGACCTCTCTCGGCCTGCTTTTTTGCTAATGTTCTGCCGGCTGATTTAGCTGAAGAATTAAGTTCCGTATATTGGGTTTGCAGACTCAGGTCCTGCTCTTTATACTGGGCCATACGCTCGTCATACTGTGCAAGGGTATCTTCCAACCATTCATCAGACTCCTGGAATTCTTTTATGTGGGCCTTGAGCTCGTTTACATTACTTTCAAGATATTTTGCTTGTGTTGTTTTGTTCTTGAGTTCCTCAACGACTGTATTAGCTTTAGCTGCTCGGCTCTCCTTCTCTGCTTTGTCGTTCATTGCAATTTCGAGATCTTTATCTAGTTGAACTAGTTGTTGGCGAATGACTTCCATCTCGTCCTGTAATGTAACCGATTTTTTCTCGCACTTTTCGGCTTTATCTTTGTTGATCTTGAAGTTACTTTCGTGAATCCGTAGCGTCTTGAGTTCATCACCTCGCCCTTTTCGCAGAGATTTGATATTGTCGATGGCCTTTGTGTACTTCAGTGCCTCGAAGATTTCATCGAACTTCTTCTTTAGAACAAGTGGCTCGCTCATAGGCCATAAAGACTCATCTTGATGACAGAAGATGACAGTCTCTAAAATTGCATTGGAGACTCCCAAATATTTAGGAATAATGGCGTCCATTTCTGCAACCCGTTTGGACAGGTTAGTCCGTTCCCCATCTCTTATCATCATCAAATTGCAGTCAAGAGTCTTTGAAGCTCTCGTTGTTTTCTTCACCGTGAGCTGTAGACTCCTGGTTATGACTAGCTTGGATCCCTTGCTGTCCTTAAACTGGAGTTTAACTTGTGCCAGCACTTCTTTCTCCCCAGAAAGCTACCATATCATCAGCACATTCCCTTTGTATTGTATCTAGAGGGGTCGTCACCTTTGGTTCGTGTACGAATGCACCGCCTTTGCTGTTTGGAGGTTGCTGCCCTGTAGCGGCATATTTGAGGCATTCGATGATGGTCTAGAGGCATGTTAGTAAGTTTCGATGAGGGTGGAGTCTCGAGCTTACAGTCTTTCCAGAACCATTGTAACCAACAATAAGGGTTAAGGGAGCGTGAAAATAAATGACTTCGCTGCGACTATTGTCGAAGGACCGTACTCTAGATGGGGTGTTAGATCTGCTGCGACAATGAGCGCTCAGCAAACATACCCTTGTATCTTCAACTTCTCTATCTGCGCTGGAGGACATCAGTCAGTATGTATTTCTATAAAGGCATCGTATGCTAAGGGTACTTACACCTGCCGGGATGTTAGCTTTGCACCATTTGCTATCGAGGTAGAAGAAATGCTCACATCTTGTCTGCCTAATAAGTCTTCTGGCATGCCGTATTCACTTTTATGTGCAGACTAGATATTCACTGTATCGTGACAACTTCAAAGGATAAAGAAAGTGTAAGAAAGAGTTCAGAATGACGGTGCTGTAAATCGAAAATGTCCTAATATAAGTTTGCACTTTAGTCGGAAGACGCGTTGAGGTACGCGCCTTCACGTGCTCGATATTCTGCCACCTTCACCGCCTCCCATCGCCGAAACTAGCGTCTAGATGCAACCAGTGGACGCTACTGTCACCTCAGGTCTCACGAAATGCAAATGTCTTAAACCTCGATGAATCGACAATCTGATACGATCCCGCCTGGGCAACAAGTACGGCTGAACAGCCTTTGCCTGCTCGAATGTGGTCCCGGTACATAGCGTATTAGCGTACTATGTCTCAGGGTGGTTCTGTCCTTGACATGAACAATGTAGCTATGGATCCCAACGCCATGTACTATTCCAATCTCGACGACCTGTCCGGGGGGCTACCCGCGCCGCAAGTACGATATCCTGATAAAATGCTCAATCCATGCTGATTATATGCAGGGCGCTCAGAACGGACTCGACACTTCCATGACTGGAATGCTCGAAGATGGACTGTTAGACAATTTTGATGGTATGGGTATGACACTGGATGTCAACAGCCTCGACAATGGAACAAGCAGCAAAACATTCTCCCCGCTGAACACAACATCGTCGCATACCGAAATGGAAAATCGCGAGGACAAATCCAAGTCGCCCGATGATAAACAAATGACTATGGTTGGTGCGGGACCTTTGCCTACCGGTTTTGGAGCCCAGTCAAACGTCGGAGGCGGGAGTACTCTCACAGAGTTCACGAAGCGGAGGAATTGGTCACAAAGGGTTGTGGAGGAATTGAAAGACTTCCTACATATTCTTACCCCGGACGGCCGAATAGTGTACCTGTCCCCCAGCGTGAAACATTTGACCGGATATACCCAAGAAGAGTTGACTGGCAAATTTGTTGTGGATTTCATACATCCAGATGATAGTGGCATTTTCGTTCGAGAGTTCAACGAGTCAATAGCCAGTGGAAATCCTCTTCGCTTCTTCTACCGTTTCCGAAAGAAGGACGGCGCTTTTACTATCTTCGAATCTCATGGCCATCCCCATTTGACCTCTGAAGCAGCTGCGTTCGGGCCAAACAATGCCGCTGGCTTTTGCAGAGGATTCTTTATGATGGCTCGACCATACCCCGCCAAAAACGCAGCACTTCTTGATTCTTTCCTGGAACACAAAATCGAGAATGCCCGTCTAATGAGGCGCATCGATGATCTGAAGAGAGAGGAGGCCGAGGAAGAAGCAGATGCCGCGCAAAGTTGGAGTAGAAAAGATGGTCGTTCCGATAATCCGTCCGAAGAGACTGATACTATGGGCGCTTCCTCGATGACAGCGTCAACTCCAGTCCAAATGACGAATTCCGACGCCATGGTTATGCCACCACCAGCTAAGCCGAGCTTGCCTTTGAACATTGCCCTCACACGACAAAATCTAGAAGATGTTAATGCATCGAGCAAACCTGATTCGATCAATGACAAAATGGCCCGATACGAGGGTGCCTCCCATCGCGCTGATGTCGAAATGCTTACTGGGTTGAGATATCAAGAAGGTGAAAGAAGTCAAGGCATTAGTACTGGTGATCAAAGCCCCGCTCTTATTCGGGGCGATGCGGGTATCGCCATAGCCGTCGACAAGGAGGCAAGAGCAAACGATAAGAGGAAGAAAGTCAAACTACCTGATGAGTATGTTTGTACGGATTGTGGTAAGTCGTATATTCTTGATCTAATTTGATCCACTGCTCACCTGTAACGAAAGGTACCCTTGATTCACCTGAGTGGCGAAAAGGACCAAGTGGACCCAAGACTCTCTGCAATGCATGTGGTCTTCGTTGGGCGAAAAAGGAGAAAAAGAAACCAGGTCAAACACCAGGGGCCACTGGTTAATCAATACTCGGTTTCATTGGGGCATTTTAGTCTATTCTGGGGCGCAACGGTCTGTGGATACTGCTGCAAGGTCTTGCAGCATGGTGTTGGATGGATCACAGCAACATGGGAAGGACTTTATTGGTGTTCAAGAGGTGCACTGTTCTAATACCCGGCTTCACAAAATCCAAGCGTTGGAAATATGCAAGAATAGCCACGCTATAAGGTGTATACCAAAGTCTGTTGTCTGTCTCGTAGATAGTATGGACATGAATCATGCCGTTGTTCCGCAAGGCAACCTAAAGCTTTGAAGCTGACAAGTCTACCGAAGTGGAATTCATATTGTGCTGCTAGCGCCGCCAACACATTGGGAGATAATTAAATGAGCATTGTTGCCAAGTACAAGCTAGTCAGCAGGATCTTTTCTACGTTCACTAAGGCATCGTACATAGCCTAGTACTTTCACAATCAAAGTCAAGTGTTCTTGCTTTTTTCCCCAAACGCAACATGGTCTATCTAGCAGCAGTACGGAAATCCAGAAAGGTCGGTATACAGTATCTCAATTCATGGCACAGACGAAAGAAACCTAATTTGCAGACACGAACTCCTGCAATACCTATTTTACGCCTATAAGCAAAGCAACCCTCCTATTCCCAGACAGCCCGTCGTCTCTGTTTCCCAACTCAACAACTCGGGCACACCAAAAAGCCTCAAATCAATCTCTGGAAACCCAATACCAGGAACTTTAATACCAACCATCGGTAACGCGCTTGCAACTACCACTCCAGCACCTATTGCTCCTGCAACCGTGACACCAGCTTTCACGGCCAAATTCCCAGCCTTCCACACGAAAACCTCCTCTTTCTCCTCCCTCTCTTCTCGTTGAAGCTCTATCCACTCCTGCAGAGAAGGGTGCTGCTCGTCGGTGGACCTGTCCTTTTTGCCATAGTAGCAAACAATCCTGCTTCCAGGTCTCGCGCTCCCTACGCCCTCGTTTCTCTCTAAGCTAAATCCAGCCATTACTTCTCTAGTCTCTTTGTGCGCCTTTCGCAGACCCAGCTTTAAAGCGCTTAACACAGGGAAGCACCGCAATCCTACACTGCTCTTGATACTCCTTCCCAGGCTCAATAGGATACGACTTCTTAACCTCCTCCAGCTCCTCTCTAGCACTGACCACCTCCCCTACTCGTCAATGTCCCAGCATCAAGATGCCCCTTCAGCTTCTTCTCCACAGCCTCCTTCCATTTCCGCCACTCCACTTGCACTTGAGCATACTGCTTCAGGATAGATTTCTTACTCCACATCCAACCCTCCATGTCGATGTTTGTGTGCATGTCCTGGTCGTAGCCCCCCTGGGACGTTCGTCGAGCCAGAAGAAAATTGTGAGGGAGAGGCGGATGCAGATGCTTAAGTAGGCGGTTTGTGAGAGTCGGTTATGAAGGACTTGGTATTGGCCTGATGTGCAGGGGACGACAGTGGTCGGGGAGGGTGATAGAGAGCAAAGGTAGTGGGATAGGGGGAGGAAGAAGAGTTGCGTTTCTGCGGTTAGGGTTACGAGGTCTTTGTTGAAGTTGGTGGTGGTCGGGTAGTGGCCTAGTAGAGAGCGGGCGATTTGGGAGCGTTGTTGGGTTCGTTTAAGCCACTGTTAATGTCAATTTAATAATTCAATTCGAGGCGAGTTTGAGAAGGAAGGGGGCGAAGCTTACCTTCCCTCGATAACATAACCTTGTCTAAGATATCCAAATGATCCTTATCTACCCTCCTGGCTCCAAAAAGACTCTCCTCAAAAACAAACTTCCTCACCACCCGCGTCAAAATGCCGGTAACGATCCACACCAACTCCTCATCTTCCAGCATCTTTTCCCAATCCCCTTCATTATCAGCCTCACACACTTGAATCGCCACCGCTATGAATTCTTCGCCTACATAAGACTCGTTTCTCCTTCATCTGCTTCTGCTTCTGTGAAATCGAAGTGAGTTTGCGAAATTCAAGATTTGGTCTTTGAGCTCTTTGAATTGGGGGATGAACTCTTCGTCTGGGCGATCTTCCGTAGGGTGGGGATCAAAATCGCTTCGGTGGAGAGGAAGGGGGTGTTTCGAAGTGGGATGGGCTTTGTCTTTCATAATCTTTCTCGTTTTCATAGGCAATTTTACCGGACTCATAGTTCCTCTCCTACTTCCCAGTCCCACTCTTCGCCGAGGGGACATCAACCTATACATCTCCACTAGTACCAGTCTTTCACCACAACACTTCACAGGACATTAAAGTACATACCGCATCCAAAAGCACAGCCAAATTCTCAACCCTAACGCTCTTTTCCCCGTTCCCACCCCCCCACTCTCCCGTGGACTCCTGCAACCTCCTCAAGCATCCAACGCCCTCTGTGCGCCCTAGTCCTCGGAAACACCACATCAAACGGTCCCTCGAACTCCCACGCCTCTCTCACAACCCTCCGTATTCTCGGATACAGAGAAGAGGGACCTTGCGAACGGTTGAATGTTATCGATTTCCAAGCTCGTGGATTAGAGTCCGCGAAATTTGCACGTTTAATACCGGTATTGGGTTTGGGGCTTTGGAGGTGGGTGAGCGGATGCTGGGACGTCGAGGGGTGGGAGTTGAAGGAGGTGGGCGATAGTTTGGATGTGAATTCTTGGTTGCCACGGTTGTGTTCCGAATTCAAGCATATCATTGAAATCCTTGAATTCTCATGGCATGGAAAGTCCGAGAGCAACATAGCAGGTTTGGCGACCGTACAGGAACAGGCACTTTAAAGAGCTGTGGTTGTGACAAAGAGAAGTTTACTGTTACATTCCGGACTGGAATAGTGAGGAATGAATACAGCGAACTAAAGAGGGACAGGGAGTTTTGTAAGGAGAAAAGACTGAACTATCAACTAAAGCTTATTCATTTTGACGGAGAGCAGAAATGACGATCATTCTATCTCATATCAAAACAGAGAGAGCCACAAACCCTCTCCTCGCTTAACCTTATTTCTTTTTCCCCTTGGCCTTCACCTCGATCCAAGGTATCACTCATACCCCAACCTAAATCCTAATAATAGAGTCAAAACTATATTCAGGCGTCCTCGAATCTAGCCTCGTGCTGAGGATGGGCCGTTTGCTATGGTTCATAATGATGAGATTCAAGCAGCTTTACAAAACTAGGGACTTTTGTTATATTGTATCTCGATACTTCATTTTAGACTGAGAGTTTTGAACATTACTTGAGTTATTTGGGGACGATTTCCTTTCACTAATCGCCAAGTCTGTATCTAGTTCAAAATTTGAAACTTTTTCTCAATTCCACACCAACCTACAACTTCGACTTCCCAGTACTTTCCTCATTCCTAAACCCAAAATTATCAGCAAAGATGCTCCCTCTCCAAGTCTATCTCCTCCCTTTCAACTTCCCTCCCCAAAAACTCAACTTACCACAGAGAAAGCGACTTACAAATGCGCCGTACACTCAATCTCCACATCCGTCCCTAACGGCAACTGATGCACCGCAACACACGTCCTCACCGGCTTCGGGTCCTTGCTAAAGAACTTGGCGTAGACGTTGTTCATGGCGGCGAAGTTCTGCATGTCCGTGAGGAAGATGTTGACTTTGACGACGTTGTCGATGGAGGAGCCGGCCGCTTCGAGGACGGCGGATAGGTTGGCTAGGGCTTGTGTCTATGGGGTTTCGTTAGAAGGATGGTTTGTGTATTGTGAGAAGTGGAAGTTCGAGGGTAGAGAAACAGCTTTTGAGGGTACAGAGGATATTGAATGAGATTTGCAAATTGAGATGCTCTTTTCCATGGGCTTAGGGGATTATACTTACAGTACGATCCGCAACTCCTCCTTCAACCAGTTCGCCGGTCTTAGGATCCACTATACTTTCATTTTAGTATTGATTCTGATTGTCATCTTCATCTTCATCCTCAACTGATCTTTCCCCCCTCGCTCGCTTCACTTCCCGCCTGCTCAACCACTTCATTCATCCTCCCTTTCTAACCATCGCCAAACAGAAGGAAAAAAGAACTCACCACCAATACTCCCACTACAGTAAACCATCCCCTGGCACTTAATGGCCTGGGAAAAGAACGGCAATGGGGGCGGTGCCTTATCGGTGCTGACTGCTTCTTTTTGGACCATCTTGATAGGTTTTTCTTCTCTCTTTTACTCAGAGTTAAGGAATAATTTCTCTGGAATTTTACTTGGAGAAGGAGAGCTATGTCTTGTGTGTTATATGAAATCAATTGATGACTGTGAGTGGGATGTGTCAAGGTGAAGTGTGAGGTCATGGGAAAAGGTGGGGCACGCCCTTACAGTAAGGTGGGATGCAGGCTCAAAAATGGTACTTGATTTGTTGATAAGCAGTTTGATTACAAAAGTATGAAATAAGATAGAAGAAAGAAAGTTTAGTTTCGAGAATCTTCTAAGCTGTGTATGGGGGTTATGAAGAGGGGAAAGGTGCCGATGTAGGCATGGTGGAGTGAGGAGGGTTGACTTATGGGAGAGATTTTGAAAAAGTGAAGGGGCGTTTGCAACTGCTTTTTATATTACTAGATATTATGTATAATTATCTTCAATATATACATGTAGGACAAACCCGGTGACGGTTTGAACTCCAATCAAAGTAACCCTTCTCCCAAACGCCCCTCCCAAACGCCTTCCCAGTCCAACTATCACATAACCCCCTCATAACTTCGACTTCTTAGCCACGTCCCCTCCCCTAATCGGCATAACATCAATCCTGTCCCACCAAGGCCAGACCCCCGGCGCATCCTTCTCCATCGTTCCTCTAAAAACCGGCTCCCTCTTCTCCAAAAAACTCTCCACTCCCTCCTTCTTATCCCTCCCCCCAAACACCTCAAGCAGCACCTTACTATCGAGCAAATGCGTCCCCTCCGCACTCTTCGGCCCTCTCCACATCAAATCCCTCATCAACGTCCAACTAACAACACTCGTCTCCCTCGCAACACTTCCCGCGATCTCCAGGGCTCTGGATAGGACTTTCTCCTTCTCCGCAACCTCTGTGAACAGATCAGAGAGGAGAGGATGGGTGGCGGGATAAACATCCCCGGTTGTTATAAGATGCATCGCTTTTGAAAATCCGATTAAGCGCGGGAGAAAGTAGGATGAGGCGGCTTCCATAACGATCCCCCTTCTCGCAAACACAAAGCCAACCTTAGCCTCTTTATTCACAACCCTAACAGCCATCGGCAACGTCATAGTAATCCCGACACCAACCGCAGACCCGTTAATCGCCGCGATGACCGGTTTATCACAGCGATGTATTGCCAATGTCACCCTGCCTCCACCATCGCGGTGGGTTTGCGGTGTATCGGACGTGTAAGAGAGGCCTTGCTGGAGGTCTGCACCTGCACAAAAGATAGAGCCATGGCCCGTGACGACTATACAGCGGACTCGTGGATCTAGGGATAGGAGATCGAAGGCCGTGACGAGGGAAGCGGCCATGGCGTCTGTGAAGGCATTGCGGTGTTTGGGACGGTGAAGGGTGATCAGAATGATGGGCGTTGGTGTGGGGGATGTGGAGGGGACATGGGAGAGGAGGATGTCGGGGAGGTTGAGGGAGGCATAATTGTCTGGCAAAGACATCTTGAGTCGTTAAGTGGTGGGTGGGTTTGGTTCTGCTAGGTGGTAAGGTTGAGGGGGGGAGTGGTTAGCTTGAATTGAAGAGGAATGAATTAGGGGATTCAGAAGGGGATTTAGAATAGAGATTGATCGGTGAAATAGAGAGAATGTAAAATGTTGACCCTGGGTCAATCGAAAGAGAAGGAAGAATTGCAAACCTGATATAACTTACACCCGGTGGAGTTATGAGCTTTCAACCACATGGTAGAATCTGGGGAACTGGAGTAGTGTGGAGTTGTGTCCCAAGTGAGCCGAGGGCCGAAGTGTTGAGGCGGGGCTGAAACTTTGAAATCTGGTGCTCTTACAACGACAACTATTTAGAGCACGATATCCAAAGCAGGTTCATGATTTTGGTCCGGAATCTTCACATGGAATATGACGCTCAAGAGAGATGGTTATATTTGTCAGGTGATTAAGTCAAAAGTCGCTCAATTCGTGATAAGATCGCACTCGATGCCCCTTATCCAAAGTGGATAGTATTGCACCTTGAACTCCATCGCACAATCTCCTAACGCCCTGGGTATGAAAAACCTCCCTGCCTTGATATGCCACGCTGGCCAAGAGCAAATGTCCAGTCAAAATGAAAGTCTCCGTCGTCCAGTATATATGATTCGCCATCCTACATCTTTTCCTTCCCAAATACACCAATCCAAATCTAGCACATATCCTAATCAATGGTCATCCGACTCGAGACTGGCACATGGCCAGGCTTTAGATTTGGTAGCTCAGTTGTATTGTCCATGCCAGGGCCCAGCTTTTCTTGGTCGTCATCTCCGATTTTGCGTTTCATAACATGTTGCTTTAACCCTTTGTTGAAGTTGAACATGCAGATGAAGGCATTGGTGATGGTAAGTATCAATAGCAGGATGGTGATCGAAGCGAAACTTGTGAGGTTCTTTCGGACTGGCTTATAGCCTTTTTCGTGACTTGGTTGATACATCCGAGCGAGCTTGTAGATGAAATACGCCGATCCGCAGAAATACAACACGATTGTGAATATCATGCCGAATCTGTTCTCACGTCTAGTCCAGAAGGCAGCCATGAATAGGATGAGAATAGTGATGGGTATGGCAGCAATAGTCAGGCCAAGTTCCGAATCGGTTTTCCCGCTAACGATAACGAGGAATTGGACGGTAAACCCAAGGAAGAAAAAGAAATCGAACTTCAGTAGAGCGATATAAATCTAGAACAACGTTAGAGAGGGTTCGAAGCTGACTGGACAGATTCCATACCTGGAAAGTTAAAAATCTTCTCTTCATGCGAAGATCAGCACTGATGTGCTTGTAAATGGTCCACGCAAACTCGTCGTACAATTTCCATGCAACGACCGACATAAGGATTGTAAAAAGTGCAATGATACAGGGGACTGCAAGAAGCAATGGCCTTACGTCCGACCATAAGGTATCATTCGCTTCTATGTATGGTGGATCCTGTGCCTTGAGGAACCTGATGGCGTCGTCCACTTGGTCAAATTGAATCGCGGCGTAAATGAGCATGCCGACATTGTATAAACAAAGGCCAATGACTTGAATGGTGTTTTTTAGTCGCAATGAATCCCAGACGAGTACCAATTGGTATAAGAAACCGAAGATGAAGAGCGTGAGGTAGGTTGGAATGGTCTTGGACTCGGCTATTTGAGGGAGATCGTTTTTCAGACTGACTTGGAACTTGACAAAGATGTATCTAAACACGTTATTAGCAGGTGAAGTTGGGGAGAGCTGAAAGGGTTCCATACACTTCAATTGCCAACACCGCCAAGGTCTGCACCAAGGTCGTACCCAAGAACGCCCATGTCCACGTAGTATTAGGGCTACAGATATCAGTAATTGTATAACAAATCTAATTGTCATCCGCGAACTCACATATACATGCCTCTTCGTCCTGTCCTTCTTGGTGGGAGTGGATCGAGACCTTCTCTGTTGAAGTACCCGCCTAAATATGCATCAGAATCTACCACCAGCAGACTGTTGCGCGAATCCTGCCTATACGCCACGTTGACGGTAGGCTCGTCGGCGGCGCTTCGAGACTGTTGACGAGGAGAAGGAGGTTAGGCTTTGGTAGATGGATGTTTGTATGATTTGGAATGTTGTTGATCGGACGAAAGTTGAAGTCAATCTAATGGAATATGACCAGGAAGGGCGGTCTGGAGAGTGCGATAGGGTTTGCTCGTAATTGTTGGAGTTGATGGTCGAACTGCAACGAGCGTGAAACACCAGGTGTCGTGGCGAGTGTTTAGGTTCTTTTTGGTGGTGGTCGGGTAAGGGGTCGTGTGTGGTAAATAACGGAAACGTAGGACGATAGGAAAACAAAGAAAGAAAGTGTCGACGTCGATGTGAGGATTGTTAGGAACGAATAGGGCGAGAGACGAAAGGGAGGTCGGCGATGAAATGAGCGAGGGGGAGGATGTTGAGCGTGGAGGAGAGATGGGGGGATTCGACGTCTGAAGTTGAGAAGATTCTGAGGTGAGGACGCAGTGATGAGGGTCTCCGCTAAGCTGTGTCTTGGGTGGGCTTGGCTTAGCTGGCTCGAGGCTGGCACTGGATAGCCGGGAATGGGGATATGAAAGCAGTAGCGTACACGCCGGTGTGTGAGTTTGTGCACTAAGAGTCCTAGACACTTCTCAGGGCTGAATCTGAAGCTATCGATGAATTTATTCTTCACAGGACTGGAGCAGTGGAGAATCGAGATGGTGAAGAAGGACTGCGCAAATCGAGACAATGTCATTAGGGTCAGAAGCCTGTTTACTGCCACGATGGAGGACACGGGAAGAGATGTGCACGCGAGATTTCCAATCCTATTCACGAATTTCACCCAATTAAGATAGTTCTTGGTGTGCAGGACCGCAGGTTGACTTGGCAAGGGCGCAGTCTCTGCCATTTGATGGGACAGCTGTGAGGCTGAGGCTGTTTTAATTCTGCAACTGTTACCACAAAACAAATATCATTCGATAGTCAAATATTGGTTCATTCGCTATCCCAATCATGCTCTCCTGGTTGTATAGAATGGGTCTTTTGCAGATGGCATAAACGTGGTCGGACATCGAGGAGGCTCTGGTGAATCTTGAAACTCGAACAAATGTTTCCCGAGGAGTTTTAGTGTGATTGGACAGACCAACAAGAGCACGAATTAACGATGTAGCCGAGTTCTCACCTGTCGCCAACCATTGGACTTGATCTCGGTCACTTCCGGCATCATCGGGTCAGCGAGTTTGCTCTTTGAGTTGGAATCATTTTGACAATAACTTTGGAGGCGACGGCAATCGATTTGTGACGGCGCAAGAAAGAAAGCAGCTCCGTCATCATAAAATTGAAATTCGAGGAGTGGGCTAGTTTGCGAGCGAGGTATCCTGTATGATGCGGCTTCCCACAGGATTCATTCTAGATGATGTTGACGTGCACTGCGGAGTGATATGTACGTGATATGGAACAATGGATTGCGCATACGAACTGATGAGACGCTCACCGAATGTCTGATGACACAGATTGACTCGAAGAGCAAGTTGAAAGTGATTGTGCTGCGTGGTTCGGAGTCTGGTGTCGAACCTATTGATGCTGATGATTTCGACGTAGCAGAGAAACCAACCTCAAACTTAAAAAAGCCAGCAAGCAATAGCAAGCAAGACATCTCCAGCTTCCCGAGGTTTCACCATCACCAGCCAACGTATTTTGGCTCATACATCGAATATATTTAATCTCTTCTTCAAGACCCAGCACAAAGCTGAGCACCTAACGAAAAGAACAGGTCCCAAAGGGATGCAATCAAAAATTCCGCCGATCAGGACCCCGAAGGATACTGAACAGATCTCGATACCCCGATGTGCAATGGAGATCTCGTTCTGCGGACTGCTAATGCTTGAGCTAGCGCGCCCTCAACAAGGTAAGTATGAAGAAGAAAGGAAGAAAAGTAGTAAAGAATGGAAGGGACGGAGGCTTATATAGGGAAATGGCTGGACTAAGCGACGCGCTAACGACCAAAATTTGCTCGATGGACAAATTCTACACGTGATATCTTTGAGCCAATTATAGCACCTTGGTGGGGCCTGTGGATCTCCAGTTCAATTTACAAGCCCGAGACAATCACTCAGTTCAAACACCACCAATGTTGGTATTTATGCCCTCTGAGCTAAAGCTTTGAATCCTGGAAGCTCTCCCTCACAGCTATCAACCTATAGACACTTTGATCTACAGCGAACTTAGATTCAATGGTTCTCTTCAAACACTTCTGAGGAACAAGAACTAATGCACGATAAGTTGACAGTTGTGAAGCTTTCTAGAATGTGCTCGTACATCGTGCATGAGACAAGAAGGACAAGATCACTCAAGTCGGCAAGGTTGAACACTCCATGTAAATTCTACTCAACAGGATCTGGCATTTCTGATATGGTTGGAACAGGCAGATACAAGATAAGGTCCTTCCTTCCTATCATACAAGGTCCGTCTTAACTACCAAGACTGCTTTCTCCTTTTTGTCCCTATCCATGGCTTGATTGAAGTTAACATGGCAGCCCGACTTTTCCTGTGTGATTGTGTCGGTCTACCATTCTTTGAGGCTTTAACAAGTCAATTGCGAGCATTTTCTTCTGATGCCCTAGCCGGCATTGCGAAGTTCACGAACAGCTCACGAAGTTCCGATACTAGCAATACCAAACACAGCCTCAGCCTTATCAACACTCGCTACTTCCTGAAACTACTATATAGTCTACGCAACGAATGTCAAACCACATGTCCTGCACCTAAGCGCTCGGCTTCAAGCTGTTAACCCTCGGTTGGTTCCCTGAGGTTCCACTGTGGTCAACGGTAATCTTCAGCACCAGGTAGCCTACCAGGAAACATACACTACCACAAAAGATAACCAAGAATTTCGGAAATGCTTTCTAGTTTTTTCTTGCAGCCTGTTTCTTGCATTGGCATCAAGCATCTGAAAAGAGGATGTCTTCATCCCAGTTTCGGTCCACGCTTGGTTGGATGTATTTTCAATCCTCAGACACTTAAAAGTATTCGGAAGTTGGTTCAGTGCTCGACGGTCTGCATCCGCAATGCAACCTGTGATAATTTTAGTATATCCTGGATAGCGGATTCTCATAAAACATGCTACTGTATCATCCTCTTGTAACCGTGGTGGACATACATATGCCACCACGTAGATTGGCATCGAATTTCCATTAATTACATCAACGAGAGATGAGCAAGTCAAAAAAAGAACCTTCCATTCGGACTGAGCTCAGCGCTATGGGTCATACCTCCTTAGATTTGTCCTTACGACCAACATGTTTCTCTTAATAAGAGTAACAATGAACACCTTTCCGAACCACGGAAAGTAATAGTGAATGGCCAGATTAAGCAAAGATTCTTACAGAATAACGGTGAGTCCAAGCTGATCTTCAATCTTGACTTCTGAGCCTATCAGCTCCAAAAGAAGAAATCTAGCATCACAAAAGGCTCAGAAGAATGTCAGACAAGAGCTTAATTTCGCAAGATTCTCGGCTCGAGGGCGAGTCGGTTGAAAATTTCAGTATCCTTGCGAGCACAAAGTCAAGGACCGTTCTGTGGCAAAAGAGCATTGCTAAGTTGCTACACAGCTGGCAAAAAACACACAATTGTGATGGATGGCGTGATGGTGTTTCAATGGCTGTATCATTAACACGTTTGTCCTTCTATCAGGTATAAATCTATTGATAGTTAGCGTTACACGAAACAGCGGATTGCAACACGGCATTGGCACTTTATATGTCGGCGAGGTCAAGGCTACCGCTCAATTGACTACTTAACTTCAGTTCTTTATCAACGGGCTGAGCATTCTACTACTCGGAGCTAGTAATTACACGATGCAGATTCTTAGTTCGCCTAATCGAAGCGATCTCGACAATGCCCATGGTAATGACAAGTGTCTAGACATTGGCATTTTATGTCTCAGAAATCTGCACACGTTGGAGAGGAAGCGACTAACCCTTTGGCTTTTATTAGGAACGCCGTCCATGCCTCTTCACTTATTGTAGGTGGTTCGCTTTTTGTATGTCGATGTCTTACTGAAGCTACAAAGCTACAACTCAACCGTCTTCAATTTGGTGGGTAGAGGACCAAGGGGAGGAGAAAATTTTGTTGCGTACGACTCGGAACTGTACAGATACTTGAATACATCTACGGTGATGATCAATCTCGCTAATGACAGTGGTCGAGGATTTATAATTTTTGATATCGTATCAGGGTACGGTATGCTCAATCTTATCGTTGACAATATTGGTGATGCCGTTTCGTCTTGCCTCGAACGTCCTGATCCAGTTTCTGGTGGTTTCTGTGCTCTAGGCTGCAACGAGCTTCTGAACACGGTTGCCTCGGTACTAAATAAACGGGGAGTTGCTGTGACTCTTCTTATACGAAGGTCCCAGAGGTGCTCGCACGGATTTCAGAAACACTAATCGAAAAATACATATTTCGGCTTTTAGTTAGAAAGGCCAGCTTTGACAATGTTGCTGTAAGTGACCTATCCGTGTTGAGACCTTTAGAATGGTATTCTGGACCCCTCAAATGTAGTATCTTCATGGCAGTCTTAGGTCTCATTTCGTTCTGTGTTTTGGGCCTCACAAGGTCACTAGATTTAGCACATGGAGATCCGAGTCTGCTTGATACTTTTCCATAGGTGTTAAGGGTCATCCACGACCAGCCGGTCCAGTTTTGTGGCCCGTATGGCAGGCCAACGCGCCTCAAATCCTCCTCTCCATCGTCTATCTCGCACTTAACTATTTGGCCACCAATATGGTCTCCGCACATAAGTGGAACAACTTCGCGAACAAGCGAAAAGCTCTGTGTGTGACTTCGCCTAAGAGACAAACAACGAAGTACCTACTTTCTGCAATTACCTTGCCTCGTCACCATACCACTGATGGTAATGAGCTTTGTACTCCACTAGCTGCTCTCACAGGCCTTATTCCTCATTCAGATCGATGATCTCACTGGTAAAAAAGATGAAGCCGATCAATGGATATGCCGAAACGGATTCTCGCTCTGAGCTTCTTAGTCTTCTCTATCGTCCGCTTTCTACAAGTTTTGGTAAACACTCTTGCAAGTATGCGTCAATTTCCCGTCAGGGCACCGTTCGCTGGTTCTTGTAGTCTTGTGATAGCTGCTGCTTGCCATCCATTGTAACAGTAAAAGGACGATGATATTCATTTGAAGCCATCGAAATAGGTTGTTGTGAAAAGTGCTGGGAGTGATAGGAGTGATGGGACGATTGGACATTGCTCTTTCTCAAATGGGCATGCTGGTAAGCTCAAGGAAAGACTACGGTATCGGTAGGGATTTTGTCATATTCTAAGTACAGTGGTGCTGGAAGCTTCATTGGATGATGACTAGAGATCTCTCAAGTTATTAAATCAACTTATGTCTATAGTCTTCATAGATGGAAAGAAGCGCTTCTAAGTACGGAATTGCAGTAAGCTTTGACCCAATCGAAAAACAAAATAGAGATTCCTTTCGCGAATAGAGTTGAATGATGCTTCGACAGAGTGAAAAGGGGTCTTCAAGATTTGAGGCAATCGATGAGTAGTATCTGAAGGTTGATCATTGCTAATACCTGTTACAAGGAGAGATCTAAGAACTCGAAGCTTGAGTCCCCCTAAACCCCTTAAATAAGCTAAAGTCCTGCACTCAATTGTGCTTCCATAGGAATGAAAATATGGCCACTGAGCCACACCTTTACACGCAAGGTCAACATAGATCTTAAATTAGGTATTCCAAATATATTTCACTTAATTTCCACTTTCAGTAGGTCTTTGACCTTGTGACTCTGTGAGCGAGAAGGTCAGGATACGAATGACTCTGGAGTTAAAACAGAAGAGGGAAATTATTGATAATCCGCAATGAGACTTGAGGGGGAGGGTCATTGCGGGCAACCCTGAAGTGGCTTTTCACCAGTCGTCTCTCCTCTACTTATTCTCTACCAGCCTCGACGATATTTGCTCATGTATTTATACCAATTTTGGACAATTTCGATAAAACTTTTATGAGAAGTTTGGTGGGTAGCTTGGGATATATTCTGCACACCGCTTTCGCGTACTGGCCAAAAGCTTGGACGCGGGCGCGTTGGAACTTGGAGGGGCCTCGGAGCCTTCAACCTGACCTTTGCCATACAGTAACTGCGACTTCCGAGGCTACAACCTATTGATAGCGCCAGTATTGCTACGATCTCCTTCTCAATCTCTAGTACCTATCGCGAAAAGTGACCTTCCTGCTTGGCGTATCTTTTCCAGGACCAGCTGGCGTTGCGCCTCGAAATTTACCCAGATATACAGCACAGTCGCAAACCCTCCAAGATGGATATTGATACAGATGATGGAGTTCTGAAGGGTCTTGCAGATGGCAAGCCAATGGACTAGTGAGTTGCAAAGTGCTAATAAGTGTATGCGCAACCTGACAAGCTGTAGTGAGCAATGGCCGGCTCTTCTTTTGCGCCTGATACCCCGTTTGGACAAGGCATGTCTAGACTACACATGCGTAGAACCATATCTAATGCTCAACAGATTGTACAAACAGAATTTCCTCCGCGGCCATTTCTAGCCTCCCAGCCGTCCTCTTCCCACCCCGTACCATCCTCGCCCCCAACACAAACTACAAACGTTGAAGCTTCAAGTCAGAATAGCTCAAGATCCTCACAGTCGATGAATAAGGAGAACGCAGCCCCAGAACCAAAAGATCCGTTGAAAAACCTCGCGCCACCTATACAAGTCCTCCTCGCATCCATAAAATCCACACTGCAATCGCTCTTCACGGAACACCCACCACATACAATCCAGCGACTCGCAGAGCTCCTACTCTTTCCTAAACAACACTACAAAACGCTTTCCTCCTATCTACACGCTGTTGATCGAGTTGTGCACGTCACCTCTGGTGCACACGTCTTTCCCCTCCCACCTGCAGTTCCAGGTCCATCGAGCGCGGGAGTACTGTCGAATGGCGCGATCGATCCTCTGTCTATAACGTGGTCGAATCCAACATCGACAGCACAGGCTGGCTTAGGATCGGATGAGAGTCTTGGTGGAGCACTTCTTACACCTATACCCTGGCTCACGAATAGCAGTAAGAATGGCGGAGGTTCACAGCATTCTGGGGGCTCACACTCGCCATTAGAGCGGGAAGTGAAGACTGAAAGTACGGAGATGATTGAGGGACCCAATGGACCAGGTGGGATTGAGACTGTGACGGTATCAGTGAATGGCGGAATATCATCTGTCCAGAATCCAGCAGCAATAGCAGCGACTGCTGCAACAAACGATGTGGATCCTGTGGCTGCGGCACTTAGAGCGGAGGGTGGTGTTACGCAGGGAGAACTTCTACGGCAGGAACAGCGTGCAGGGGTGGTGCCAGCTACTCAGCTTAAAGGGGATTCAGACGGTCTTGGGGAAGTGGACGAGGTTCCGCATGCTAGAGGACCCGAGGAGATTGGAATGGAAGATACAGGGCCGCAATCCACCACTACTAGCACTTTGACTGAAATCGATGCTGATGCTGCTGTTGGCCGAAAAGAAGAGATTAAGGAGATGGAAGATGAAGAGATGAAAGATGACGAAGTGTCAGAAGCTCCTAGTACGCCTAAGAGAGAGGCAGAGGAAGAGCTTGGTGGTCCGGAGAAGAAAGTCAAGGAAGATGTCGAGGAGAAGAGTGAGGATGTTGAGTTGGTGGATGCGGATGGGAGGGGTGATGAGGAGAAAAAGGTTGGCGAGGAAGGAGAGAACAAGGGATCGGATGCTGTTGATGCTACTACTGTATAAATTTATGAATGAAAAGGTTAATGGATATGAGGAGTTCAAAGAATCATAACCTGGCATACCTCGAATGACGGTCACGTTTTATAAAATAAAGAAGAACTTCCAAATACTCCTAGAATTCTCGAACAAAGTGATCTTGACAACATGAACCCCGAAACATAATTGACTAGGCCCAAATTCTCTATCTTAATCGAGTGTTCTCTTGCAGGTGTTGAATTTCTGCTATAGTCACGTGTCGTCTCCTCCTCTCTCCTCCTTTCCACATCTCACTCCAAAACTCCTGCCAAGTGTCTGCCAAGACCCAAAATCGCGACAAGCAACAAAAACAAGCTTTCCAGAGCCTCCTGCCACTTCCAAACAAGCTCATCAATCGAAGGGCGGCTCTAACGGCTGTGACGGAGTTGAGGTGGGCTTCGTGGGGCTCGTTTGGGTTGAAGGTTCATCTTCGGGTGCTTACGTGGAGGGGAAGGGGACTTCCGTGAGTGAGGGATATTCGGGATTGGATGAAATGAATAGAATGAATGGAGGGGAGGTTATGTAATGTTAAAGGATTTGGGAGGGAGGGGGCTGGATATAGGAAGGAGGGATGATGGGTGTGTAGGAAAGGTTGCATTTGTTTAAAAGTATTCGCTAAGCAAAAATGGGTGGTTCCATAACTACCGGTCGCCAATATCCATATGAGCCCTGAATCTATGTCCGTTTACTCCATTTCCTCCTTATGTGGATAACCAACGCCCAATTCTGATTCCATGAATAAACTCCTTCGTTAAGTCTCGCTGATAAATTGGACGACGATCTACAATATGATCTCTCTCGCATCCTTAGGCTGACTCTCGTTGGGACAATATGGACATTTGAAACGACCCCCTTTACTTAGACGATGCAGACTTTCCTTTGCGACGACATGACCGCAGGGCATCATCATAGGCGGATTCGTGTCTGTGGTTTGTTCTTTGCTGACGGGACAGACGAAGATGGCGTGGAAGATCATGCTTCTTGGCAATGCGATTTCGACTGGGAGTTCGTTTTGCGTCGTCCATTCTGTTCGCTTCTCCTTTACGATGGATGCCAATTTTAAGAGCGTTGGAAGAGCGATAGCACCTGCTGTAGCGGCAATATACAAAGGTGACTCGGCGGAAAGACCGAGGAGAGAACAAAACTCTCGTGTAAAAGAGGAAGAAACGTCATCCCAGGCTGTCTCTGTGTCGAAGGTCCTGTAGTATGGAGAGTCTCGCAAATTCGATCGATAGACCATAGCTGTTGCTAGCTGTTGTATGTCTTTCAAATGCCGTTGTTGGAAACGCTGGAAATGATCCTTGGCATATTGTAAAGCCCCTGGCAGCCCATTGTGAACACCATCTGGTAGTCCGTTGACCTCGGGTCCCAGAAATAGCCAGACAAATTGTAATTTGCTGAGTTCGAACTCTAGATTGCTTCCTCTCTTCTCTAATTCATCGCTATTGAGTCGTGCCCATTCTATTGCCGGATGTAAATTCCTGGCTTTCAACTCATGGAGGATCTTGTACATGTTCGCAAACTTATCCTGCAGTTCTCGAGATTTGAGTGATTTGAGGTCTCCGCCATCTTCTTCAGAGGGATTGGGAGTCCCAGGGGTGGGTTCGGGATGTGGAGGATTGTCTTGTGCTTCTTCAAGAAACGTCGAGGCAACTTGAAATTGGCCTTCTCGCAAAAGGTGCATAGCGATCGCTCGATTGATCAGAGCAGGATGGGATGCTAAGGCGTCATACTCTGTGGGCAAAGCCTTGACGGGAAAGTTCTAATCATTTCGTCAATATATCGTCTTTCCCCGGGGTGTGACTACATGTATACCTTGTCTAACGCCTTGCCATAACTGCTCTGCCCCTTGTGTATTTTCTTGAGATCTTCCGTAACCTTGTCGAAACCGTGCTTAAGGGGGTTCTGAAGCTTTGCGAGTGTTATCGAAGCTAAATTTGGGTCTGGAGGAGGTTAGTGATTCTGAGCTGAAAGGAGAATGTCTTGCCATTTGGCAGTCTCTGTGAAGGTTTCCATTCACCCTAGAGGATCGCATACCTTCTACAATAGTTTCCCTAGCTCTCTCTAGCTGCTCTATAATCCGGTCAACATCGGAGATACTCTGGCTGAGGTTGGCATCCCTCCTCAACTTTGAGAGCTCGATCTGAAGAGCGTCCATGGCTACTCTGTGCCCCACCACCTCTCACAATCAAACGATAGTTTCTTCTCCGCAAGAACGATCCGCTGTGTGTGGCTTCACCTCGAAGACTGGCCTTTGTTCGCATCCATAGTACTTCCCCGAGATCCTGATGTTGTCAAGGTTGTCGAAATATCAATATGTTGCAAATTCATGAACTGATGTGTTCGTCGGTGTTGAGTTCCATTTATTGCCGATGATTCTGGTTACCTTCCAGGTGGTTTGCTAGAACCCCGGACTCTAGCACGCGGTGAAGGAATGGCCCAATCACAGCCCTGTCTCCGAGGCTAAACCGTGGTAATGCGGAATTCTGCCGGTCGGCCCGCGTCACTCGCATTCACAGGTTCCTCGGGAATGAGCTCGGCGCTCATTACTGTTCAAACAAGTGGAAAGCTTCGATTTATTCCCCCCTGAGTATTGAGCCGCTACAGTTTCCTTGTTGTCACGACCAGCATATGTTGTTTGATGTCAATCTATTCGATATTTGATTTCAGATGATGCAGAAATATGCTCCTCGAAGCTAATAAGAACGCAAAGGCGTCGCTGCGATCCCTTCACAAAGCCCCTCGAATCGCAAGGCTTCCTCAAAATCACCAACGATGTTGTCTCGCCTCCCCTTGGGCTATGACCCACAGATGTATCATGAGGAACGGTTGACTCTTTCACGGACGACATCTTTACAACAAGTAAATGGCAGAGCCAAGAATCAGGAGTCTGTGGCAATGGCAGATCAATCAATGGCTAGTAGTGCAGCACGCTCAACACCTCGAAAACACTATGTCTTTCCGGACCCTGTTGCATTCAGGTATGTATTTACTTCAAAAATCATTGAAGCTTGGGAGACCAAACAATCGCTGATTTTCCAAGGTATCTCGAAGAGGATCCCGCAACCGTGGTAATCGAACGCAACGGCAGACTGCAAGGCTACGAGCTATACCTTGTTGAACAATGGGCCTGTTCGAGGGTTCATCCAACGTTCGTTATCACTACGTATACGGGGGATCCAAGTCATTCTGCTACGGTCGGGGTGTTAGGGGTTCCATCAGATGAGGCGAAGTGGTCACTTAGACTTAAAGTGTATTTCAAGGCCATTTCTCAATTCCATGCCCGGCCAAAAGACACTCCATTTGGACTACTCATGGTCACCAATCTCAGCAGCTTTCCATCGGCTCTTACAGTTATACCCGTCCCGGATGGCGATATCAAAAAGCATAGAGAGGATTTTATTGTCAACGAAAACCTAAAGAGACTAGGTTGTTCTGGTAGATCAGGAATCAGTCTTGCAACGCCGGCATCGGCAACTCAAGCGAAGTTCTTCCAGCTTTACAAGACAAGCGATAGGATACCTCTGTACGGGGCAGTGATCGAGTTAGTCAAGCTGTGCCAAGTTGCTTTGATGATGTTTGGAAAACTGGAACAAGAGTACGCAGATGGCATGCTGTGCGATGTTACAGAAAAAGCCATTAACGATTGGTGGCCCGATATTGGATCCGAGTACTACAACATCGAGCCCACTGATGGTATTCTCGGCCCTACGACTGTCGCTGCACTACTTGGAATGCTCATGGGGGCTCGAAATCGTCTCAACTACTATGGTGCTCCGGTGGCTAAGGACGCATTTGACGTGTTGAATCTCAAGCGTGGCATAGCATACTTCCAGAAGTCACAAAAGATAGAGCGAACTAGAAGACTAGATAGGCAAACACTTGCTAAGTTACATCGTGTCACTGCCAAAGCAGCAGCAGGCGAAGGCTGGGCCGTATCCAAAGCTGTCAAGTCCACAGTCGCAGAACTGAGCGGCAAGGGTGGAGAAATGGTTATGGGGATGGTTGGCCGTGATAAAGCCGGAATTGGCGATATTGAAACCTTGGATCCAGATCGCTTTGTCAGTCTCGTGCATGGTGAGAGAGCGAAGTGGCTTTGGTATGGCAAGCCAAGAAGAAGCGGCGGAGATTCTGTTGGCAAAGCAGACCCAGGAGTCAAAACTCTGACCTTCACTAAAGACGACCAAGGCGGATATATATGGTCTAATAACAAGTCTGAATCAAATCCACCGGAGGTTGACCTAGACGTTCGCAGGAAAGAAAAGGAGAGCCCAATTGCAGTCTACGCCAATCGTCCACCGGGGTCAGCTACAAGTGTACTCGATAGTCCTGGCGAGCGAGATCCTCAATTGCGCCGGGCGGTCTTCAAAGGTGTTTCGGATAAGATGAGCGATGCTCGGTCCGGATTTGGCAGAATCAAAGATGCGGTCGGGCTTCGAGGCCATCAAAGCAAACACTCTAAAGATGATGGTGCTGATGTTGATCTTCGTATGTCGGGTTATTTTAGCCCTCAAAGCTCTTCAACTCTAACCCCAAGTTTGGGAGGCTCGTCAAGCCCTCAGATGGTGAGCAAATCGTTCACATGGAAGAATACGCCAGCAGAATATACAAATGGCCAGCCCAAGGAGAATGGCTCTGTCCCCAACGGATCCACCAATCAACAAAAGACAATACAGTTAGAGAATTATCACAAAACCATCTACAATCAGGAAGCTCAAAAAGTTGCGGAGGCAGAAGCTAGATGGGCTGAACAAGTCCGGGAGATTCGACGGGACCTTGTCGTGAACGAACCCTCAATAGCTGGCTCCGTGTACGGCGAGGGTGATCTTGAGTGCCCCTTGGCTGAAGCGGAGCGGGATCCGGAAAACTTCGAAGTGCTTCTTCACAGGCGACACAGCTTATCTGCCGCATCTCCCTCATCTGTACAGCATCGTAACGAAGCTTGGTGGCCTCGACAGATGTCCTTCAGTGATGCCGAAGAGGCTGTTCTAACATGGAAAGCTGTCACTGATATTGACGAACACACTGAGGACGGTGACAATTGGGCTGCGTTACAGAGGCAGAGATATAAGTCCGACGATCTTACACATTTGTATGAGAAGGTCTCCAACCTCCAAGATAAAATAGCTCCATGGGTCGAGACGAAAGTAATTGGCGTAGAGCGACTTGATGAGCAAGCTTCGAGGGACCAAGAACAGTTTCGCACCCTATATTATCAGCTAAGCGAATCATATCAAGCCATCAAACAGAATTCCCAGGATTTGATTGGAGAAGAACGATCTCACATCATGGAGGCTGTCAAGGACATTGAAACACTCGGCTCGAAACTTGAGTATGAGATTAATGCTTTAGTGTCAAAAGTTGAAGACGTTGAAGATGGAGTCGATCAATTTGAGAGGCAGGTGGACGATTTGGAGGCCAGAGCAGCAGAATTAGAGACTCAGCTAAGGACAGAGAGCTGGCCTCACTATATCGTCCGTACGATTACCGGTAAGCGCTTTATGATTTCTATGGGCAGTGCAGCCATGCTAATCTAGTTACACTACAGGCATTGGGACTGGTCCAAACATCATTGCCCCAAGAAGACAATGATAGGTGTGTACAAGAGTGTAAACTGGCGCCACGGAGCATAATATTATGGCGTTAGCAAGATACCCTTCCAGCATTTACATAGTGGATATAGTTATAGTTGAATGGAAACCTTTTTAGACACAATTAGTTGTCCTAATCTTAGTCCTGAAATTTGACAGCTCCGCTAAACCAAAAAGTCATCTGGTTCAAGTCAAGGCTTGTGCTCCTTTATGACGGCCAATGTTTGACGACGCCGTTTCGCCAAGATTCATAATATCTCTTCAAGTGAGTGGCACGACCAGCAGGTTCTGAGCTCAGGAACAATCAAATGCCTGGACTTTATTACATTGTTAGAGTGGACTTAAAACGCCTTTGTCTTCTCCGGACCCATTCTAATGTACAATCCCTTGCGCTTGTCACTAGCATCATCTGTTTCCAGCATCAAATATGACCTTCCGATGATATGTAGACCCACGACCGGGATAACCAAATGCTGCAAAGCCTGCTGCTATTCCCGCTCCACAGTAATACAAGTCAAGAAATCCTCCCCATCATGATCATGCAGTCAAATCCTACAAGCCTCCAATACCGAACCCACCACCCGTAGCACCCTTGGCCTGTGCCTCTGCTTGTAATAGCTCTGAGATCTTCATCTGGACGTCGAAGAACTTTGAGGCGCATCGGTCGATGCAGACTCCCTCTCCTTTGTTGAGTTCGCCCTCGCGGTAGTCTTTTGGTATGCATTTCTTCATGCATGCTTGCTGGAGTCTGGCAATTGGTCAGTGCAAGGCTCCGTCTGGTTTTAGGAAGAGCTTACTTGTTGAACATGTCTGTGACAAGGTCCATCTCTTGTTCTGCTGCTGCAATCTTCTCGGCCGATGAAGGCTGAGGCCGGCCGAATCCGAACATGCCAGACATGATTGTAGTGTATGAGATGGATATTTCTAGGGGAAGACTAGTTAGGGACGTTGGCGAGGTAAAGTTGAGGACAATCAAGATTTTGTAAATGGTGATGAGTCTCATAGAGCTCAAATTCTTGAAGCTTAACCTGGTTGTTAGCGTGATTCTATGTGGTCCGTGCATATAATTTTCTACCACACCACAGATAACTTCGACCTCGTACAAACTTGACCAGAAGGCCGACTTGCGCCAATCAAGGCCGCAATTGCCCAAAGAGTAAGCTTCAGTTCCTATTCAGAAGTTCTTTCTAGGATATTATGATGAATTTATTATAACATTAGAACCGTTGCGAATGACGCCTCATGGCGATTGATCACAAACCTCCATTTTCTGAAACCTTTCTCTTCCCTGTGCTTTCCTCGTTGACTCCTACATTCCCGCAGTTGACTGATAGTTTGCTGTAGGTCCAATGAATACCCCAAGCGGCCTCCGATTTCTCAGGCCATACCTCACGAAAGACCTTCCTGCAGCTGCTACACCTGCGTATTTACGGTTCTACACCAAGGATGCAAAGCTTGCTTCAAAGCTTAGGAAAGAGCTATATTTCGACGATTTCGTCAGGAAGAAGGCAGAGCGGAGATTGACATCTTCTGGCGCCAAGACTTCTTATGAAGATCGAATCAAGAGACTCGAGAATGCAGAACTTCTTGAGTGGCCGAGGATCAAAAATCACCCAAACGCCCTCTCAACAGCAGAATTCAACGAGAAGTACAGCGGCTTGAAGAGAGGTGATGTCATTTCAGACACAGTTGTTGTTCGCGGTATGTCTCAAGATGGCAAGGTGGAGTCTGATGGCTTATAAGTTAACAGGGAGGGTGAGACGCAAACGGCTCGCTGGAACTAATCTGCAATTTATCGATCTTATGCAAGATGGGATACTGATACAAGGTGTGTGTGAATCTGGTATGATGGAATTAGCGGGAATACACAACGAAGCTTATATAAATGTTGTTTCGACTATTCGAAGAGGAGACGTCATTTGTGAGTCGTACGAGCGTCTTTTAGCCCCTTCTCTTGGCTCACAGATTCTTAGCTTTAAGGGGACGCCCATACACAGCAAAGACTGGTGTTCTCTCTATAAGATGTATCGAGCTGCCAGTCATATTATCGCCTTCTTTGCATGTCCCTCCTGAGTCTGATGACTTCAAGGATCCTGAAGCTCGAATTCGCCAGCGCCATGTAGATTTTTTAGTCAACGCAGAGCCTACACAACTTGTCCGAGCCCGCTCCCATATCATACAAGCCATGAGAAATTTTCTCCTAGACGACAAATTTCTCGAAGTGCAGACGCCCATCATTTCGGACGCAGCTGGAGGCGCTGTTGCCAGGCCGTTCACAACCATTGCCACGGAATTTCCTGAGAAGACCCTTAAGTTACGGATTGCGCCAGAATTATGGCTCAAACGGATGGTAATTGGGGGATTGTCGAGAGTTTTTGAAATTGGACCGGTGTTCCGCAATGAGGGCCTTGACCAAACTCACAACCCAGAATTTACCACGTGCGAGTTCTACAAGGCCTTTTCAAGCCTGACAGATCTGACAACCATGACCGAGAACATGATTAAGACTATCGCAAGAAGAATAGAAGAGCTTCGATTTACTGAACTTGGTCTTCTGCCTGAGGTACCCAAAGATTTGTGCACCACACCATTTGCGCGCATTGAATTCGTACCGGCCGTCGAAAAGGGCCTCGAAGAACGATTGCCAGACCTAAATGCAGAAAATGTTACGGAACGCCTCATATCTCTGTTCGAGCGGAAGTCTCTACCAGTTCCAGCCTCGCCTACTTTACCTCGTCTGTTAGACAAATTATCTTCGATTTACATCGAACCACAATGTGAAAAGCCAACTTTTATAATGCACCACCCAGTCTGCCTAGCACCATTAGCGAAGTCGTTCTACGATGACAAAGCTAAGCAGTACGTCTCGGCTCGTGCAGAGCTCTTTATAGGAGAACACGAAATTGCCAATATGTACGAAGAGGAGAACTCGCCACTCGAGCAAAGAGAGAAGATGAAACAGCAACTCGCATGGCGAGATGACGAGAACGACGCGCAGATCGATGAGAGCTACATCAATGCTCTCGAGTGGGGTCTCCCCCCGACTGGAGGTTGGGGTTGCGGAATCGATAGACTTGTAATGCTTTTGACTGGGAAGACAAGAATTAGCGATGTGTTGCCATTCGGCAATTTGAGAAATGTTGTCAATTTAGGGTCTCCAGCTCCAAGGACGGGCGGCCCGGCGAAGAATGTTGAGGCAGAGCCGGTCGAGTTAGAGAAAGCTGGAGAAGCGTAGGATAGCGTGGTTAGTTGTAAGATATGTTTATACCCTGTACGAAGAGCCATGATATGGCATGAATCTATCAATCACAAACTTCAAATCCTCCAGTAACATACAGTAACAACGGAACTATTCGGTTTCTATATGGCTTTCACTTAGAGCATTTGTTCGTTGTCAAATGTGATGGAGGTATATTTTGTTTGTGGTCACAAAGAGAAGCTGTGTAGAGAGCCAGCACCCGGGCAGCCTTACTATACTTTCAGGCTATCAACTGAATGCGTGAGTCACTAAGGAAATGACCCAATGCAATCGTGTGGATGTCAAGCTGAGAAGGAAGAAGCGACCAGCTTGCGCCTACCATCAGGACGTGACTCGCTTACCAGCGCTCTTCTTTCATTGGTGGGAGAGGTGCAACTTCAAGTCTAGGACGAGTGATAGCTTAAAACAAGAATAAGGGGATCTTTATGTTTCTTTTCGGGTCTTTAGCTATTTAATAAGCTTGATATTCTTTTGCTACGAACAGTCACTAGACCTTAATATAGCCACGAGGACGTTGGCATTTCCAGGTATAAGTAAAGCAAATGCTCGTTATGCTTTATAATATATAGGACAGATGATGGGAAATAGCTTAATCTAGCTCATTTAAGGTAATAATAATAAGGGAATTGGCTCGATTTACATATTCGCTTCTGGCAGATGCCTACGAAGACGAATTAGCGCTACGAATGTCATGGAAGCCATATGTTCTCCCTCATCTCCTTGACTATCTAACAAAGCTATGTTTATGACATCAAATATGAAATTAGTTCAGCACGCAACTACAATGTTTGTAACACCTCACTATTCATAGAATTGCTAAAGCATTTGGAGGACTCGCAATACCTCCATGGACATTGAGTGGCGCACTGGTGAGGAAGAAACTATATTTGTTCTCCTTTTTGCAAGCCTCAGCCAACTCTTCCAGGTTCCATAGTTCTCCTATAGGTGTTCCCCACATTGCTAGGAAATGGTCGTGAAGTCCTACAAGCATTATTAGCGAGGTTGGTTCTACATCTGCTTGGATTTACTTACGGTAAGGAGCCTTCGGTGGCCATGCCTCGAACGCAATTGCATCACCAGCCACGGCAGCAAAATGATGATTCCACAACCACTCAACACTTTCCTCGTTCCCCGCTAATCCGGCGAACTCATGACCGTTCTTCGCGCCACTGATCCTCTCCTCATCGCCAGCATTATTGTACCACTTCACGAAACCACTCCTGATGATCAAGATATCGCAAGGTTTGAACTCAACGCCTTGCTCCTTGGCAATCTTCTCCACGTCACTGATGGTTATTTCATGTCGGCTTGTAACTGAGTACTTGATGCCGTGTTTCTCCGCGTATGATGCGTAGTCGATTAGCACAGCTCGCCCGACAATGCCCCCGCGACGGGACCATTGATGGATACCGTTTTTCTCCGAGTGTGCTGGGTCGGGGATTTCGGAATGTTGGAGACCATTATAGTAGAGTTTTGTCTCTTGGTGACCCCAGTGTCGGAAGCCGTCCCACTAGTTGATTTGCATATCAGTATTGCTTGAAATGGATAAAAGGTTGGAAGACAAACTTGCGAGCCGGATTGCGTATTGATCGAGATGATATCGTCAAAAGCTGTGAAGCCGAATTCACCAAGGTCTTTAAATTTGTGCTGAGGTTCTTCGCGGAAGAAGCCTGGGTGGTGGATGCACTCGTGTTTCCAGCTAGGCGAAGTTAGGGTTTATGTCCCGGAGGATGAAAAGAACGTTCTTACTTCAAGGCCACGCCTGTGCCAGACTTGATTTCTTGCTTTGCCTGAACTGTATTTTCGGGAGTGAGAAGGTTCAATGATCCACAACTATCTCTTTCCCCATCTTTGTCCCACAAGCCCCATGCCGTGCCATGAGGCATGCCCTTCACTGAGGGCATGTCCTTGAAATTTGGGAGGTCTTGAGCTCGCATTGTGAATGTTATTAAAATAATGAATGTTGAAAAGGATGTTTAAATTCAATTGTTAAGTGAAGACCAGCCAACAGCCTTACCAGAGCTCTCTTATGAGCACGCTGTAAGGGAACGAGGGGTAGCAAACCCCGCATTGGGGCACTAGGTGCTTTGCTTGACATCTTAGTGGTGTACCCCTCAATTGGGGTGAGAACTCGTGGTCTGTTGCTAGTTCCTAGGAAACTTTTCCCGTAAAGTGGATGGTGAAGTGACAGTGGAGCGAATTATGAAATGAAAAGGTGGATCTTATTTGCTAATAGGCTGCCTTGAGCCCATGAAAAGTATAATGTCTTCTAAAGTCCTAAAAGCACTTTCTGGTTAAGCAAACCTATTGCTGAAAACTTTTTGTGTAAGGTGTAATAAGGATAAACGAAGACAAAGTACTATGAAAACCAAATGTAATATTCTTCCAAAGCATCACTCCTGAAGACGGAAGCATTGCCGAGATCATGCCGAGGCAATCTTCGAGCTGCAGACCAAAATGTTCAAACTTATCAGACTGTACTTAGATATCTGAGGTAAAAATAATCTAGAACTGATGCTTGCTGCCTCTGAATCAGGAGTTCATGTTAAGAAATAAGCTCAAAATGCTGAATGCATGGCCAACCATATACCGCAAACATTTTCGGGACCTTGCATGAAGATCTCCAAAGGACGTCAGATTTGATGTCAACACTTCCTGGTGAGTTTGAACGGTGGTGGGGTCAGCTGTTCAGGAAAGGATTAGAATTTGACGAGTTATTTGGATATTTGGAATAAGTTTTGGAAGTGACGTGACGATGAGGCCAAAATCATGGTTCTAAAACGCTTACTCGAAACGCACCGCAAAGCTTAGCCTCTACTCACTCGGAGACTAGACCAAGCTCCACTTGCTAATTTATGGCTACATTCAACCCCCCTTCAACCACTTTCTCCAGGACGTCATGAATCCCTCGATCTCTGATAACAATGATATTTCTTCAACTCTGATCTCCGAAGCCATGCCTCCCTCCCCTCCTAGCCTGTCCTGTTAATGTACCCCGTTATTAGTGATTGATTGGTCAATTCATACATCAACGGAGTTTATGACTCTTAGCCCCGATGCATCACAGGGTATTAGTCTCGGTCTTCGTATATAAGTATTTGGTTCTTTCATCTTTACTTCAATTAGATATATTGGTATCCTCCAGCTTCACTTTATCCTCCACTCATATCGCTTAATACCGCCATTAATTCTGATATCCTAAACATCACATTTCACCTTCCCCATGCCGCGTGTTTTCTTCATCACAGGAACCTCCACTGGGTTTGGTAACCACCTCGTTCAAGAAGTTTTGAACAGAGGAGATGTTGCAGTTGCGACCGCTCGCAAACCAGATCAGCTGAAGTTCAAGGGAACAAGTGAGAAGGTGAGCATTTATCAAGGTGTTTTTCTCGTAGAATTTGCTGACACCATATCAGAACTATCTTGCTCTCAAGCTTGATGTCACCAAGCAAGAGGATATCGATGCTGCATTTAAGAAAGCTATAGACACTTTTAGCCGAGTTGATGTTGTTGTCAACAATGCCGGATATGGTCTAGCAGGACCATTTGAAGAGATATCAGAGCAACAAGCACGAACCCAAATGGAGGTCAACTTCTTTGGCTTGATCGCTTGCACCAAGAAAGCTATGGAAGTTATGCGTGAACAAAAACCATCTGGTGGCCTAATTCAGCAAGTCACGAGTATCGGAGGGCAGAAAGGTGTACCGCTGTTTAGCATTTATTGTGCGAGCAAGTGGGCAGTTGAGGGCTTCACAGAAACAATCAGCCTAGAAGTCAAACCAGAGTGGGGCATTAAATTCACCTGCATCGAGCCTGGTGGGTTCAGAACCGATTGGGCTGGCCGCTCTATGGCCTTCCCAGAGAAGAAGCATCCTGCTTACGACCACATGGATGCCAAGAAGATGATGGGAGAGCGTAATGGTACTCAAGCAGGTGAGCCTCTTAAGGGTGCTAAAGCTATGTACGAATTAGCCATTCTGAAGGACCCGCCATTGAGAGTTGTTATTGGGACAGATGCTTATGCTGTTATCATGAAGAAGGTTGATGAGTATAAGGAAAACTACAAGAAGTATGAAAAGATTTCGAACAGTACGGATGTTGATGAATAGATTAGAGGTGTACTGGACTTTGCTTCTCTTGTATGCAGCTATCGCAATTGCTGTGAAGTCTGTGCAAGCAAATAGAAGCATGGTGTGAATTATGATAGGGTTCTTGATAGTCAACCTAAAATTGTTCTTCTTCAAATACTGCTTTATTGCAATGCAAAGAGTCGAAGTGTATATATTTTTACAAGAGTACGGGCATTTGCTCTACGTACAGCCATGCTTTTAGTACAGCTGAGCGATGGCTCTAGAAAAGTCAAGAGAGTTCTTCTTTCTTTCCGATTAATTGATCAAAATTTTCTCATCTATAATGGATATCAAGCTATGTTTGCAGGTACTTATTAGGACTGTAACGGGTTCAGGTCTACGTCTACTCTCGCTTGTGGAGTAGTGTAAGCCTCCGTCCTTTCTTGCACCACTCGCGCAACCTCTGCGCTACACAGATATTTAAAATATTTTCTTCCTGTGCTGTGAGAAACCAAATGTGGCATTATTCTTAACAAAATTACTGAGTGGGCATACTTCTCAAACTTAGGCTTGAGAGGTTTCTAAGATCATCCATGGAAATCCTTCAGAATATGAATTTGCATGGGTATCGAGTACCAACCACCGATATGCCAGTCCAAACCACGCCCGAGTTCATAAGTCCAATGCTAATTCACTTATCTCGCCTCAGCTTTAGTCCAAGTTTCTCCACGAGTGAGGTGGATCCTGTTTCCGCCACGTGATCAGACTTTCGCTAAACATAGCACTATAAGAACACTTCCAGGTTGCCTTGAATACAACCTCTGCGAAATAATATTTCTCGAAATTTCCAGAGCAGGGTAACATAATCTCCATTGCGCGAAAATGCACCTCGGCATGGATATCGACCCAAGCGACCAAGAAGTTGCGAAGGACATGGCGGAAACAATCAATGACAACTTCAACGCCATGGTGTATTCTCAAGACCACGAGACCTCTTCAGTAGTGAGTTAACTTCATCTTCAATTTTAAAGTCGTTAAACTACCATATCACAATAGGACTTGCAGCAAGGCACACAAGATCACATAGGTCTAGTCAACGTCCCAGGTGACCCACGCTCTCAACTGCAAAAGCAATTACCACAAAACGCAACAACAGTTCCTCGCCATTACCAAGAGAAGGACATGCGACTAATACCAACTTCTACCCGCAGAGAGCCTGCCAAAAGACACACCGGCGCAACGGTCGATGCAGTACTTCAGAGACATCCGCAACCGGCGGCTGTGATGTGGAGGGCTGCAAACCCAGCTGTCCCTCCTGTAGTCGCAGTTGCAAGAGCATACGGCAAAGGAAGCAGAGGACCCATCGCAAAGAATTCTCAAGCCATGAGAGAGATTTCAGCAGCTGAAATCGAAGAACGAAAATCCAAGGCAGCCACGAAATTGAACACAGTTCTCGAACGAGCTCGCGCCCTCAAAGACCAAGCAAAGGCTGACAGAGGACTTCCAGTGAGGGAGAAGCGAAGGGCTGAATGTGCTTTGAAAATTGCAAATCGTCAGGAGGCTAGGCTTAGAGCGACTCTTGCTGATCCGCAGGGTCTGTTTCCCACTGAACGCAAACGAAAGACTCATGTGCAGAGTGAGAATTTAGTCTCGGACTTAGAGGTTTTGGGTCTTTGAGGAAATCGATCATGATAATGGGAGGCGCGTGAATGACGGGTATTTGGGAGGAGTTCATGTATGATACCCACAGAATGCATATATTTTCTTCTTGATTTTAAGCGAAAGTTTCGTGAAACTTAAACAAGCACGTGCTTATAAACGAACAGTAAGTCGAGAGATCGGCTGGAGACATTTGGGGACACAGGTCCAGAGGAGCTAAAGAAAATGTATGACGATATGAGGTGGGCGAAGCGGAAGGAAGGCAATCAGATGCGGAGATTGGAGGGGTCTCAAGGTATGGCTGAGACGGATAAGGGTAGAGAGGAGAAGCGGATGAATGCTGCGGAGAAGAAGGCATAGGTTTCGAACGTTGGTAAAATACCCTCTGTAGAGCAATAAATTACATAGAGCAGCGCGGGAGAGAATTGTTCAAGATCCCACGCTAGCGTCTCACAGCTCGTATGATAATGTGCGGTGATAAAGGGAGGTAAGATTATAACGACTTATCTCCTAACACATTTTTAATAGCATAGAGTATAATCCGATCAAGAAATCACACTACCTACAGGTCGTAATAAATGTAAATTCAGGGGTGCACCATCCGTATAATTAACCAACCACCTTTTCGGCATACATATTTTTAGTCTTGAAGCGGTTAAATCCTCTCGGAGCAATTAAAATAAATTATTCCTGTACGGAGTATACATCTGGTATAATCTTACTTCGATAATATTTTCGTGAACAATTCTCTCTCATACTATTCCATGTACTTCTTTGCTTTAGAGACAGCGTTTCACCGATACTTTGGAAGCTGATGTAGGTAGCCAAAATAGATGAACCTGATGTTTCTATTGAGTGCAATGCTCTCTTACTTATGGTGGAGAATATGATAGGGTCTTAGGAACTCCGGGGAGCTACAATGGGTGTGCCCCAAAGAGTAAAAATCCCATGTTTCTTCTACAGCAAGAGGTAATTGTTTGATGGATTTATCATTAATGACATTCTCTGAGGTCTGTGCGGAAGTGTAACACACCTCAATCATCACGACTCTGAGCCTTTCGCCACGATCTCCGAATTACCCCTAGCTAATTGGTCTTCCCGCGAGACAACTTGTCAACTAGCGTATATTGTAGCAGGGAGACCAACTATGTGATTGAATAGAATCAATTTAACAGCTGCATCGAGATTCTTATTTTAGTGCTCTGAGCTTCGAGGAAATATCTATAATGTTAGATAAATACTAGCATTGTAAGCTAGCAGACTTGAGAACATGAGCTTTCCTCTCAGTTTCAGATCCACGAACATGCGGAGAAGGCAGAGCATCAAATTACTGAACAGGTTAATGTTACTATTGATCGACATATACTTAGCTAGTAGCCACAATTCAACGTTTCTTCTACGCAGATCGATCAAATGGTAAGACATATCTATAAAACACTCCAACCTCAATTTTACTTACCTTGCAAAAGATTTCCAGACAGTATAAAAAGCGACGCATAATCCACTCCACCTCCAGCCCTCTCGCAAAAAAAGAGCTCTCAGTGGACGCATTTTACGAGCGATCCCTAAAACAACACCTGAAGGATTCCCTCCCCTTGGCTATAAGCGCTAACGTAAGCCTGCCTCTCTCGTTACCGCTCTACCGGTCACAACCACTTGAGTACGTACACGACCTGAGCACCAACCTTTACATAAAAGATACGCGCTTGGCGTAATTGGAATTCTTGAAGGATTGTGAGGGTTGACGAAATGGTCATTGCGCCCAGAGTAGGTGGTGAGATTTCTATTTATAGATTTCTAGGTATGAGGTTGTAAGTAAATTTCATTTAATCTCATCAATTTTCATAAAGGCACTTTTCGAGTCCAGAGATGTTAAACGGTATAAAGATTTCCAGCCAACAAGTAACACACGACAACCTCAAACACCAACCCAACACTAACCGTATTCTCCTCAAGCCTCCGGCCCCAGTACCCAGCCTAACAAGCGACACCTCACAACCTCCCCAACGCCTTCCAAAAGGTGGATCTAAACCGGACCACCATACCCGAGCCTCCACTTTTCAGCCCTTGTCTGAGACCCAAGCGAGACTTGAGGGTGGGTCGACATCGGTGGCACAGGATATATATATATAAGGAGTTTTTGCCGCCTTGGTAAATACCTTCATCGTTGGTTCGGCATTTCCTTCTCCCTGGGAGTCGATTTCTCGAGGTATATTGCACATTCCAACACCAAATAATTACTCAACATGACATCCTCAACCTTAAAACTACTCGCCCTCCTCCTCACACTTATAACACTTACCTCCGCACTCCCAACAAGCATACTTGCAATTCGCACTCCAGAAGGCGAAACCCTAGAAGCAAACACGCCGCTGCCGAAAATCCCCACGCCACCCCTCTGTGATGCAATGTGTACGGCCCTCGGTCGTGATGGTCCTCATTCGTGGCAGATATATGTTGGGATCTTGAAGGAGAGCCTGAAGTTTGTGGAGAATTTGAATTTGGCGCGTGGGACACCTGGAGGGTCGAAGGGGAATAGTGGGATGGCGTAGAGGGATTGGGTGTGGATGTTTGGTGCGGGGTGAGAGACCAGAGAGGAATTGGGGGATGAGGGGTTGTATATATGGGCTGTGGAGATGGAGATTTTGGGAGAGTTGGTGGTGGTGTCATTATACCCTTTATTTGGTTTTCCGGCGTTTAACGGTATGGGGGATGTAATAGCGAAGGAGGGGGAGAAACACTACGAATCTTATTTCTTCTATGTCCGTGTAAAAACCATGTCCAAGATACACCAACATGGAACTCAACTGTAAGAGCACAAGGATATACTCAAGTCCCCCACCCTCCATCGAAGCCGATTGATATGGCAACTTAATTTCCGAAGGAAGAAAGACTCCATCTATTTCTCACTCACAACCTCAAACTCTTCAAACCCATACAAAAGACGATCAAGCCAGATACATCTAGAAACGAAAATTGCCCCATCTATACATCTAGCACTCTCTCAAATCTCTCATCTCACAAGTCTCTCACCTCACAAACCACAATTAAAAAACCCCCCTTCCTCATAAACCCAGACCCTCTGTCACCTACAAAGGAAGAAGAGACCATTTATAGGTAGACACGAATAATGCACATACTTGGTCTTGACCTCGATCTCAAAGAGCTGTCTACTTGAGAAGATATATTTTCTCAAACCACAGCCTCCCTTAACTCGTCTGTCTGATTTACGACTCCAAATACCTCGCGAAGAGGACCTCGCTTTATAAACCCTTCAGACGGTGAATTCCGTCAGAAAAAGCACAAAATGAGACTCATTGAGTACCCCTGTGTACTCTCTCTATTGAAGTCCATTCAACCATGGCTGAGATAGCACTAAGAGAAGTTGATACCTGAGGCACGAGTGAAAATTTTGATCATCGCCCAGGCAACATTATTAAGATCACAATCACATCAAGCATGGAGACAATTTGTTCGCAGACAAAAAGGAGACTTTTATTAGGTATTAAGGTGTGTTGCCCTAATGGCAGATTGCGAAAAGACAGTCTGGGTATAGGGGTATCAATACGCAGCAAAATTGTGCGGCGCGCAGACTAAAAACAAACAAACAAAAACATCGGTAATGCAAAAAATGAGAGTGGTATCAATCAATCTTGGGTATTTCAAGGAGATCCGTTTTCCGACGATAATGAACTCGTTGCATCAACAAACAATGACGCGGTGTAAACGACGGCTTTAGGCGGAAGCGGTGACTTGAGGAGTGGTGGCAGTAACAGCCGGGGTAGGGGTGCTGACAACTGGTTCCTCGACGACGGGGGCGGCAGTGGTAGCTGGGGTGGCCTCGGTGGTAGGTTCCTCAGTCTTGGTCTCTGGAGCCTTCTCCTTCTCAGCCTTGGGGGAAGACTTGCCCTTGACGGTAGCACGGAGCTTGGCGAATGGAGACTTTGGCTTCTCCTTCTCACCATCCTCGCTATCGGAGGTTGGCTTTTCCTTCTTGCTCAACCATGGGAGGGAGCTCTTTCGCTTCTCGGCCTTGGTGACTGGGGTCTCAGCAGCCTTGGTCTCGCCGTTGGTGACAGGAGCAGCTTCCACTGGAGCGACCTCTGGGGTAGCCTCGGTGGTTGCAAGTGGCTCAGTGGCCTCGACTTGGGGGATGACTGGAGCGGTCTCGCTGACAGGCTCAGTGGCAGTCTCAGCGTCCTTAGCTGGGACGACTGGGGCGTCGGCAGTCTTCTTGTCCTTTTGAGAGAATTGAGACTTGAGGGTACCGAAGATGCTGTTACGCTTGGTTGGAGTTGGCTTAGCAGTCTCAGTTGGGGTGGTTGGCTCCTCCACAGCTGGGACAACTGGTTCGACGACCGCTGGGGTCTCGGTGGCAGCTGGGGTAGCTTCAGCAGCGACGACGGCCTCCTCGGTGGCGGTAGGAGTGACAACGGCCTCCTCCTTAGCCTCAACCTTCTCCTCCTTCTTTTGGCCGAAACCACCGAAGATGGATGTTCGCTTGCGGGATGCGCTGCGGCTCTTGCGAGACTTCTTCTCCTCTTTCTTCTCTTCCTTGATCTCCTTCTTCTCTTCTTTTGGCTCCTCGACGGCAGGTGTAGCCTCTTCCTTCTTTGGCTCCTCAACCTTCTTTGCGGCGACGACAGGGGCAACGACAGGCTTTGGGGTCAAAGCAGTCTGGCTCTTCTTGTATTCCTCAGTCTCCTTGACGGTGTCGACCAATGCTTTGGCCTCGTCAATCTTGGTGGTCAAGACAGAGACCCAGTTATCACGCTCAGCTGCGCTGGTGGATTGGAAAGTGTGCTTGTGACCGCCAGAAACGAAGTGGAACTCGACTGCGCCCTCTTTGAGGAGATCGGAAACCTCGGACTAAGTGGCCTGTTAATCACAATTTTCCAAGCTGTGTAGGTGAGGTGCCTTACCAAGTTGAAGAGACCAGCTGGGGTGGCCTTGTCAGTGGCCTTCTTGCTGAAGAACAAGAGTCCATTTCCAGTGTGCGATGCCCATGCAACATTGTGGTTAGCAGCGGTAGCCTCCTTCTCACCTCTCAGATAGCTGGAGAGGGCCTTGTTCTCGACGGCATCGGTACCGAAGAAAAAGAACTTCTTTTGGAAGATGAGACCCCTGTCAAAAATCATGTTAGCATTTGATCAGCAGATCCACCGCTAATTTCCATGTCTTGGTACATCTTGGGTGTTCGTCAAGCCCACCTCACGCGATCATGGGATGATGCGAGGATGGCGCGAAGCATGTGTGTTGCAGCCCCAGGAACTTGAAGATATTTCCAGGAACCACCGTGCCATGTCGTAGATGGTGTTTCTCGTTTATATGTATATATATATGTATATATATAAGTAGAAATGAGTGACTTACTTGAGAAGACCAGGGCCCTTGTATCCCAAGATACCCTCCTCAACTGGCTTGACTTCTTCCTTTACTGGTGCAGCCTCCTCCTCAACGGCGGGAGCAGCGACAGCTGGGGTTTCCGTAGTCTCAGCAGCTGGCTCAGCTGCCGGTGTGGTGGTTGCTGGAGCAGTTTCTGTGACAGCTGCTGGAGCTTCTGTTGTGGTGGGAGCAACAACAGGCTCCTCGACGGTCTTTGGTGCTTCAGACATTTTTTGTGTTGTTGGGTATCTCGAGAACAATTTGGTGATTACAAGTGTGTTGTAGATGAAAAAGAACCTCAAGAGTGATGAGATGTTCCTGAAAGCTGAAAAAAAGTCAGATGGGATGGGAAGAAAAAGAAGAAGAGGCAAGAGCTGGTCCGACGGCCAGAGTTTTATTTGCTGGGGAGCAAGGGCTCGCGGCTACGCGAAATGAGGTTGGTGGCCTGAGGCAGCATTAGGCTCAAACGATCCGAGCTTGGACCCGCAAGCAGCTCGTTAGCGTGTTCGGAAGATCAGGGTGTGCTTTGGCGGGCGCCACCAGCGTCTTCAAGCTCCGCAAGCATGGCCGCCAAAGCGAAATGCAAGCACTTTTGGCGTGCAGAGGAAATCTACCGAATCTACTGGCCCCATATCGTCGCATTCGACTCTGCACTGCGACCAGTACACGAGGCTGTCTCCTCGTCTCCTCCTCTCCTGCGCCGGATATATCGAAAGCATCAACCTAGTGCTCAATCTGGCGCTCAATCTGATGCTCAATCTACTGCTCAATCTACTTCGGAGACCGTCTACGAGTTCACGGAGGATCACGATCATCCAAATCCAAAGGCGATGTTCACAATACTAGCGGCGTATCCGTCATCGCATGAAGATTGGCGGGGTGTTGTTGATGTGACTTTTCTCTTTGCTTCCTGGTTCCTGGCTGTCCGAGCAGGATGATAGGAGGAGGAGTTGAGAGACAAGCCGACACCGTCCATCTGCCAGTCAAATCTGCCTTCGTCCACCGAAATCGACACTTCTTGACACAGGGAACCCAGACGAGCAGACGACCTCATACGCCATCTTGACTTGCAAGATCGACAGACTGATCATGCGAGCACCTGGTCCTGAAATGCAGCATCATGGACGACGCCTTACCAGACCAGGAAGTCCTGGGCAACTCATTGGCTTTCCTCGCTCCCTCGAGAGAGTGTCGATGCAGCATTCAGCAAGAGCGGCATCATCCTCGAGCAGCCAAGCCAAGGGCAAGAAAGGCTACTTCGCCCTATCCTCGAGCTCCCCTCGAGCTCCCCTCAAGCTCCCCTCGATGAACATCCTCTGCCATTTCGTGTACGAGGACGGCTTCCTCAATCCTCTGCCTCCTCGCCGCCGTAAGCTGCGAGTCGTGTTGCATCACATGCCCCCTCAACATCAATAACTCACAGATATGCCATAGTTCGCCAAAATTGATGGAGAGAGCACACCCACCGTCACCGTCACCGTTCATTTCAACATCATTCAATATCATTCAATATCATTCAACATCATTCGACATCATTGAACATCACCCAACATCACCCAGCGTCCCACAGCTGCCCTTATCATTTACCTATCATAAAAGGACGATCTTCTCAACTCGGCATCCGTTGTCCATTTACGGCCTGTCTGAATCCTCGCCTCCCTCCACAATTTGGACGTTGAATGAATGAATGAGATCCTGCTGACTAGCCAACAGCCTGCCTGCCTGTCTGCCAGCAAGCCCGCAAGCCAACTCCGCGCTCTCGCCCCCTTGTCAGCCCCGCTCGATCCCCAAAGCAGACTTCGGGAGATGATGCCCTCCCAAAAATAAGATAAGAATTGCCTCTGGGTCTGCCAACTTATGTACGCATCGCCACATCTCTTGGACTTTTCTCTCATCTTTCCTCGGATGCACAACCCGTGACCAAATTATTATCAGCAGAAGAGCGTGCATCTCGAAACGCTGGTTACTACATACGATCCTCCTGTTGAGCCACACTTACCCATATACAGTCGTCGAAACAGAAGCCATCAAAACAAGCGCTGTGTCTAAGTCAGGGGAATCATCGGGAACTAGTTTCAATAGCATCAAAAGGTTAATTCAGGACCACACTTCCAGACCACACTTCCTGACCACATTTCCTGACCGCACCGTCGAGTGTCAAGCTTAGCCGATTTTTTGCACAATTTGACCGACGACGAGCGTCGGGTTCAACTCTTTGATGCGTTAGTCCTGAATGATTCGGTGATACTGCGCTGGTGGAACGATTGATCCACCATGTTCGACTAGTAACCGGCCAATTGCAGGTGTGCATTGAATGCTGAGGAATATGATGGTTTCGTTTCAGCATGCGGATCTCGAGCTGAGGGCTCTCTTTGGGACCTGAAATTATATTGGCCCTGCGATCAGTCAGATTGTTTAGATGACCCTTTTTTATGGCATCCACCCGTCCAACTTCCGCGCAACTCGGCTCGCTCCATCTCATCATCTCATCATCTCTGTAGAATCTGGACATGGTCGTCTCACAGCACGGGCGATGGCCAAGCGCAATAAAATCAAAATGTTTTTATTTCAGACTTCAATTTCCTGCAGAGCGACCCCGTTTTTCTCTGCAAATCCTGACAAGCTCCGGCAGAAGCACAGGCTAGCTTGCAGCATGCGGCCAATCTCAAGGCAAAGCACCAGCCACACCACGCTTCGACTCCTCCCTCTCCTTTGTGGATTCTCTCTCGCTCTCTAGCCACGCTCGCCAGTCAATGCAACTCTGTACGCGACAACCCTGACAGTCATCTCAAATGCCAAGCCCAAGCCGTGTACCAATTTTCTCCCTATTACTTCAGACTTGTCGTCCCAAGATGCCTTTGTTCTCCTTGGACCGAGTAGTATCAAGGATTAACGTGTCAGGACGTTCAGGCAGATCGAGAGAGAGAGAAAATAACACACGCGGTATCCCCCAGCCTGCATATCGCGGTTGACATGAAAAGGTTCAGAAGAAACTGGTGGCTCAACATCACGATACGAGTGGTACATCTCGCTGACGGTACAGTAATCCGACGAAGGACTCAGAAGGGCCACAGAGGGCGTGGAAAAGCAGCAAGCACGCCACTTCTTCCCATTTACCAGATTCTTGCCCGAGACTCTTTCAACGTTGGAGAAGGGTCTCGCCGTTCGCGGGGTCAACCATTTATCAGCACTCAATTCTGTCAGTGTCATCTTATGACGCATTTTGAGAGCTGGAAATGGTCCTACTTGTCGAAGACACCTGCAGGACGATGCATGGCCGCCATCCAATGATCGTGTGCTGCAACCGTTGACGGTTGTACAAAATTACGGCATCGCATAGCCTGATTCAACCTGTCGTCGGCCACCATCTCTAAATAGTCGAGGATGTTGCATCATGGGGCCATGGAATGTCATTCTTGTCAAGACACACCGCTCAGATAAGGCCATGCCCTCTAATTCGCAGGCGACCAACACGGAATTTTCAGGAACAAAGGGATGTATCTATCCAAGTTTCCTCGGCCACTAGTGATGAAAATTTTCCTCAATTTTTTGAAGTTTACTTTCAAGTACAAGTTTCATGAACTAGCTAACAACGCATGTTCACGTGCAGTCAAAGAAGCGAGGCTACACATCCTTGGCTGACTTCCGAGCGAGCTTCCCGCACTTGTAAACCGAAGAGCTGCATCTCAGTACTTCCCGTGTTGTCATGCCTGGTGCTTACAGTCACGTGACTGTACCTGCATGTTGGGAACTTCGTAGTTGAGAGCATAAGTACTTGCTCTGGGTACTTTCTTACACTTTTCGGAGCCCCAGTCAGACCTACTGATTCGTCCAATTCAGTTTCAGAGTTTCTCATCGAATGATCCGAAACGAGGAGGTAATCAAATCATCCCCTCTCTCCCACCCATTTCAAAGAGTGGAAAGTATTTGCTCCAGGTAATTCGTCGCCTATCATACCCCCTCAAAACTTCATTCAACTGTAACATATTCTCTACACAGGCCGTAGAGAATCACATTCAATAAATGAAAGTTACAAGCACTCTTCTACCAATCTCGGCTATCAAACTTCGGTGTAAAAGCACGAGTGTTCGCTCTACATACACCTAGACCTATAACATATCTCAACGCTACGTGGAAGACTGATTGGGTTTGTGTAACATGGGAGCGCTAATTTTATGCGTTAGTCCGTCACTGTGATAGAGGATGGCAGGCTCTCATGTCTTTCTTGAACCTATCATGAGTCCGTGTTGTGCCGTCTAAAGGTAAATAGGTATGCAGAGCAAGGAGCGGTCCTTTTCAGCACTCTTTGCGAAGCAAAATAGTGAGAACAGGGATAGTTGCTCTACGTACACCCAGACCTACGTTACAATCCTCGTAGCTCTCCATAAATATATAGTTCCAGAAGAACAATTTCATCAAATAATTAAAGACTGGAAAAGAGACCGTGGCCCTCTTCACTTTGTTCTCAGCTTTATTTAATCCTACATAAGCATCGCTGTACGTAGAGCAAATTACCATGCTTTTATAGAGAGTTACTTGAGAGAACGTTATTTATAATATTGCGCTACCCGGAAAGTTGGATCGGTATCTTCTATGAAACGAAAAGGTACAGAGGCAGAAAGTTGTTCCGGGAATCAATCGGGGCCAGATTGGATCTAATGTAGATGGATTCTGATTCAGTTGATGGCCTATGTAATGGCATTTAGATTGGAAGTCAAACTTCTTCAATCCCACCCTCTCCTCATCACAGTTCATCATCATAAATTCGAATCCTCACGACCCCCTCTCAGCCCTCGCTCAACCATCTCCACCTCCCTCCCACATTTCTTTCTCGTCCTCCCCTCCACCTTCTCGCTCCACAATGTCCTCGTCGCCATCTTACATACGCGATCCGGTCCACCCATCGTCCCCGTCACAAACCGGTACAATACATCGATATTCGCCTGTACCGTCCTCAATTCCAGGGGTTCCTTGGTGATCTAGCTTGTTCGATTTTGGGGGCGTGTGTGTGATGCCGGAACCGCGGGAGAGGCAGGGTTTGTGGGGTTTCCGGGAAGGAGGGCGTGGAGAGTGGTTATGGGGTCGATTTGAAAGGTGAGGGGGCGTCATTGGGGCAGCTGGGTTGGGTGGGTGGGTGAGATTCTGGGCGTTGTTAGAGATATAGAGGATATAGAGGATATAGAGGGTGGGTGGAAGATACCTTTGGTTTGGCAATGCGACTACAGCTCACTTTTGCGGTCCTGGTCTTGGATTTCTGGACCTCAGACTGGGATGTGCTTGGGCATGTTAGCGGATGGAAATTGCTGGATCCAGAGTCGTGATGTACTTACCTGCACGGCGCATATTTATGTTGTGTTTTGTGAGGAAGGTAAAGGATGGGAAGAAAGAAAATTTGAAGTTTGTCGAAGTAGGAGAGCGCGTTAATCGTGAAAGAGTAGCGTATATGCTCCGATTATCTACAGTAAGAGGTGTTGTCGGTTTACATGCTGAATACATCAGGTATAATCCATTGCGAGAGCGATTTTGATGGTTGAAGGAGGTCTGGATGATCGACTAAGCGAGGACGGTGTAAGATCTCTGTTGAGAATGAGAGAGTATTATTTTAAAATGTTTACCGGGGCAAGGAGAGGATGAAAACACCTTTTCTACATGCTAGGCTGCGAGAGGTCTCATATATGGTTGGTGATGAGTTGCTTAGCTTTGAATGCCAGGCCGTGAATAAAGTTATCTCAACTGGGAAAACTTAGCGCTTAGACAAATCTATATTTTATTGAAAGACAGTGCATGTCCATGAATAGGTTGGAAAAGCGAAGTCTGAATTGTGATATCCCACTTGATGTAATCGTCTTGATCTTTCATATCTGCACGCAATAAGGACCATCACTCGTCAGGAGAAATACGGTGGATTATTCCATCATTCAAAAACAAATTAGTAATAAATCCTCACAAAAATGAACCCAGAGAACTGATGCACAAACTACAAAATCATTCGGCATTGCCAGTATTACTTGGCCACCCGGAGTGTATTCACCCCTACTCTTCAAAGCAGCAGACTATTAAAGCTCCTCACGCTAGCAGCCCTTGTCAAAGAACGTTATTTTGTAGTGGTCTAGATCATGACTTTGGGAAACTATGAAACCACACCTTCGGGTTCAGAAAAAGATAAGCCTTTGCCACTGTGACACAAGAGTCATCTAGATGCTTGACAGTTGCAGCTGTAATAGTTTCCCTGTTTTGAAGTTGCTCAATGAGATCCAGTTTCTCACGAACGTGTAGCGTATTCCATCATGGCAATATATGTGAACAAGCAAGAGTCCAGGCATTTGAGAGCTCGATCAGCTTTGAAAAGGAAAGAGCGGACCCATACTTTCCAATCAGCCCTGACCTCGTGTATTAAGGCTCCATTCTCTCTCTAATTATCTCTTCTCTTCTTCTACAACAACGTCAACAACAAGTCGTCCTCGAATTCGAGAGAACGACGGTTTGAACCTTTAAGCTTCTCTCCGTTGAGAGCAATTACAACCATTTCTCTAGATATCCCCAACTCCCTCATTCAAGACATAAGGTATGAACTTTCTTCCTCACTCATCCTAATACATTATCATTTCATCTTTCCTAGAACAAAGTTGCAGTATCGGCTTTGAATCTTCAGCACAATACCAAGTCTTAGTTAACATATCTCCTTCCTCTCTAGTATTAAGACATAAGCTTTTATCTTTAATTACGCGTAGACTTACCACTTCTCAGCACTTTATCCTCCGCACTTCAAGACACGAGCTCTTCTTCAATTCAGTATCATCTTGTTTTTCTCTCCCTTCCTCCCGTTTCAACTTCAGGACAAGAGATATTCAAGTTCCAGCCTACAGCAGCGACCTTTCCACCTGCTTAATTCATTTTCACACACCAATATCACCTCTTCGATCCAACTATCCTATTCTCTAATCCTCCGACTTCTAAATTCCTTGGCCCATCAAATGCGACCCGCTAAGACGAGCTTCGTTCATCGCTCTTTCTACACCGCCACAAAACTATTCTCCCTTCCTTCATCTTTCCATCCTCCCCATTGTCATCTCTCTCAACTCCTCACAACCATCCAACTAACGACCAGAATAACCAGCTCCTTCCCAAAACCACCCACCCAACCCATCTCCACCACTCAGAATGTCCGGCCCCCTCCAAACCACCACCTTCTACCGCCCCGACATGTCCAAACGCGCGCGCGCCAAAATCCGCAAATTCGAGCGTCAACGTGCCGCCTACTGGCCCAAGATCGAACCCGCCGACTCCCAACTACAAGCCCTCTTCGATAACAGCCTTGCTGACAATAATTGGGACATTATCAACAATGAATGGGGTAAAGCAGTACAGGAAAGAGGGAAGAATGAAGTGGTATGGGTTCACGAGTATACGGTGAAGAAGAGCGAGGAGGAGGTTAAGAGGGAGGAGAGGGAGGAGAAAGTTAGAGCTTGGGAGAAGGACCTGAGGAGGTGTATGATGTTGGTACGTGGCGCTTGCTTTCTTACTTTAATCATTTTATTCTCTACTCGAATATTATACTTAGCCTCCTCTCACAGTGCAAACGAGGGAGGTGACTTACTAATAGGGATTCAAGGCCCAAAGATGTTCAACGAGATCTGTCTCCCACGTGACGTCCCGCAATTTCAACTCCCAGAAGTCGCCCAAACATCCTCACTCTTCACGAAGATCCTCGCACCAAGTCCCATCGCGGATCAGATCTTGAATTTGATTCTCGGGTGCCATGATTCAGGCTGAAAATTCAGCGTTACGTATCGACAGGCAATGAGTCAGTTGCAGTGGGATATCGTAAGTTCCTTTCTACCTTCCCTCTTGTTTGAGTTCGATGGGGCTTTGACTTTTGTTATAGACGCACTTCGACATGACAGACCGCTTCTACGAAATGTGCGACCTTACTCCCGCTAAACGAGAAGGCTACGAGCCAAGCATCGGTCGTTATCTGATCGTCACTCCTCGCAAAAGACATCGAAGTGCATTCAGTTACGCAACAAAGATTGATGGTTCTCCAAACTACTCCACACAGCTCGACAGCATCCAAAAACTCAGCCAAGCCATGTACAACTTCTCCGACTTCATCTAGCACGTCCAATTCCACCGTATCCCCTTCCTCACCACCGACATCCTCGCTCTCATCATCCCCAACCTCCGTAATCTTAAGCACTTGGCGGTCCTGAAGTGTGAATTGATACAAGTGGGTAAGACGATGGAGTTGCTGAGAAATCATGAAGGCGGATCGACTGAGAGGGAAGGAGAATGATGTGAATCTTGATTTCTACTCGAACTTCCATGTTGGGCCGGAGATCAAAACGAATGATTTTGCGGCGGGGGGTTTTGACGTGACGTGGGATAATTGGAATGGGAACTCCATTCCGGCGGTTTGGCAGCTTGTTGCGAGGATCCTTCCCCAAGCTAAGTCTCAAGGTATTGATCTGTTCTCAAAGGGCACTTCTTTCCGAAAGTGGTTGGATGATGGACCGTGTTGGCGTGTCGAGGAAACGCTTGATGCGATTCAAGATTCGGACTATGAGATTGTGCAACTCTCTGCTCTTCTCGACTCCTCAAATTCGGATCATAATGGAAGCGTCAAGAGGTTCACCAGTCGGGGCAGATGGACGTGCGTTGAAGGCTGGATGTGGTCACTTAAGTACTATGGCTGCGAGTGCTGCAATACCAAGAACCTGGGAATCTTATTTGACTACGGGTCGATTTATCGTCACTTTCTTCCTTCGCATGAGACTGCGCTGCGATGCTTAGGTTGCACTTTGATAGTCGTGCTCGATAATGAGACTGATCACTATAAATTCGAGAAACGCAATATCATTTGCAAATGGCTAGAGGTACCAGCCCGCGATCCAACTCCCGAGGAAGCAGATCTCAGTTTCATCCCCGAACCGGAATTCAAGATCAGTGATCTAGGTAAAGCTATGTCCGACCTCAAGAGCAAACACATCCTTTGTGAAACGATCCGGCTTGAACGTGCTCGCGAGAGACACATTCGTGACGCAGGATTCGATCAGGAGACCGAGGTGCATCAACATCCGCTTACGAGAAAGGAGGCTTGTACGAAGTATTGGTGGAAGAATCGGTGCCCGCAGGTTTAGATGAAGCATGTGGATGATCCGCGGAGAGAGATAATGTGAAGCCTGGAGAGCAGAGATGGAATGCGATGAACGGACATCATGATCGGTTTAGGTCTTCTGCTGGATATGCTTAGGAGACTGTTTGAGAAGTTGAGGAGTTGAGGAGTTGCATGGACATCATTGGGGCTCTCCTTGATGGGGGCTTCTGATATGGGCATGCTTGGGGAGTAGACTTCAATTCTGGTCGTCAGTCTGCTCTTTTGTCTTTGACGAGACTGGTCTGGCTATCATCAAACTTATCCATTTTTGAGAGAGGTGGCACTTGCTTTTGCAATCCATTTGATTGAAGATCATGGAAAGTTCTCTGCACATTCCATCATCAAAAGGGGTGGAGCTACGGGAATACATATTTGGCATGGACATGGGGACAATATTGGGCAATATGGCGCGAATCATTTTTGCATACATATTTCAAGGATGATACAATTTCCGGGCACTTGCACTTTGGAGTTCTCGAAGATTTGTTAGCTAGAAGGTTGCCATGTATTTAATTTATTATGATAATGATGTGAGTGCTGTGGGTGCTGTGAAATTTAGCTGCTTGTGTATGTATTGCTCAAGGGCATGACATGTGTAGAAATCTCACACCGAGTTTCTGACATTACTTCTGTCGCATAATGACACCAGTCTTCGCTGCACATCTGTCAATCATCTCAATCAACATATCCACCAAAGAAAAGCCTATGAGACAGTAATACTATATGTTAAATGTAGGTACAAGCAGTGGAGAGCATGGACTGATTGAAACATGAAGCCTACTGACTCCATCAAACAGTCTTCATGTTTAAGAACAAAAGGAACAAGTGGAGCTCGCTAAGAGCCGACTGCAACATAAGCTGAATAGACGCTGCACAGTAGCAGTACGAGGCTCTTGGGTAGAACTGTTGCGTACCACTAATGCTGGGAAAGAGCAGGGCTAATTGGTATTGCTTTGGAGAGAAGTAGCATAATTGCAAACGAACTTAAACACAACAGCATTGCTTGTAGCTCCTCACTGAGGTCTAAAGACGGACAAGCTATTCTCGATCCTAAGAAAAATCTATTTCAACGCTTAGCGCACTTCACTCGGTTCCCAATACCACTGCTCACTCAAGCACCGTGGGACAAGGTTCTTCTTATGGCTGCCACGAGTTATTCTTGGACCCCACCCAGTCACCGATCAAGCCTCACTCTCCCCTCTTCAGATCCAAGATCGGCAGCTGGTGACCATGTGGCTGAAAAGGGCAAGAACGTCTCTCTTTGTCCCCAATGCTTCTCGATGCAACCTCGAAGCTATAAAAAGAGACCCCAAAAGTGTACAGAGGTACCTCTCGCTACCGTGGGGACGGTGAATTTCTCCCAATGGGATGTCTTTCTTGGTACGGCTTGTCCCGGAATGGCTGTCGATAGGTGTGGGTAAAGGGAGTTGAGGGTGGTCAGCACAGGTGTCTTGCGTGCATAATGAATTATCCAGGCGACGCTGATGAAGATGGTGGAGAAGCTGACTGATTTACAAATATGTTTGACTTCGTCCGTATGTTGTGGAATGATGCAAGTTTATTCTTGAAATAAATATCGATTTCGTGTTAATCGAGGACATTCTCCTAGGGCATGTTTCTCATTGTAGTGGAGAGGAAGGAGGACAAAGAGTTGAAATATGGGCGCTTCGAGTGATGGAACGTCAATCAATGTGACTTGGGGTCTTTCTGGTATGTAACCGCCGAGATCAGGCAATAGAACCATATCTCAGCGGCAATGATATTGGTGGACTCACTGGACTGTGTCAATCGGATGTTGTGTGAGAAACCGGACGACTCGGCCTGGAGGAGTTTTGAGTGTCAGAGGGGACGACCCGAAGCCTTCAGCGCCAGCCCGGACGTGTCCCACTTTGACCGCATGCACGAATGCTTGCATTTGGGGGATTTTTCTGACCAATAGCCGTGCAACCTTTCCGGACTTGGTCTATCATATTGGAAAAGGGCGATAAAGTATGATGAGCTTGCTCGAGTAAGCTATTATAGTAAGAGTACTACATAGTATCAGAGAAGTAATACTCGGAGTGGATATATACATGACCCTCAATACTTGTTATTGAATGACGGTACCGCTAGTCCATTGCCATGAAAGATTTGGTTCGCTGTGCTCTGAATAAGACAGGAAGTATTGTTGTTAATAAATTGACAAAAGAAGTCATTCTCGTGTAGAGGATAGCATCCATGCATATGACAAGAAAGATTTGTGCCTGAAAAGCGAGCCGGCACATAGAGCACTTTTGCACGTCCCGCACTTATCCTATTTTGTCCAAGCTCCATCTAGCGCCAGGGGTCCTCTCATCACCTGATTGGCTCTTCCCCAGACTCTTTAACCACTCTCATCGCTTGCAGCTGCATGTAAGCGCTCTCTTCCCTCGTCGCTATCATTGGGCGGCTGCGCATCACAGCAGCCAAACGAAAGGATGTGGCTCTTCATAATGGGTGGGAACCCTCAGATAGACCGGCCGCTCGATCCTGCATTCGACCTTCAATGTGAAGCAGACGCCCGACGACGACGACGACGTCGACATCTCGACCTCGAACTGCCTTTGCGCCAACACCCGATTCGAACACTCGCGATAACCTCACCTTCTCTCTACACAGGAGAAGTGATCGTAGTACGACAGTCCCCTCGTTGATCGAGATCCCCGACTGTCAGCAGAAGAGTCAGCAAAAATGGTCCGCCTTTGTCACATCCCGCACAAATGGAAGAGCCCAAGGGCGATGATGGGCTTGACGCTTTTGGAATTAGCAGGAATAATAGCAGCTTTGGCGTTGTTTGGAATAGCCTCGCCAAATCTTTATCGGTCAAAGTTATGGCAGATAGGAGCGGATAATGGCTTCAACTCAAGTCCGAAGCAGATTCTGTATGCTTATGCCAACCATCGACCCATACCGAAAACTCCATTTGTTTGGTCACAGGCGTGAGTACAGCTCTTTCAATGTGATATCGATGGGAGCTAACCTAATCTCACAGGTTGACCGACTTCAATGTCGCAGTCTCGGTCTTATCGATGTTCATCATGATTGTCAAGGTCATCCTTTTCGCCCTCCACGTCTGGTATCCGTTAATCGCGGTCATCACGAACCTAGTCACTGTTGGGTTATGGATTGCAAGTTTGTATGGACAAGCAGGACCCGACAAGTCAGATCCAAAGCATCCATCCAGTTCGCCGTGGTATATCACCAAGTCCTGTTCATATGCGAAACCATCCGGCAATAGTGGATATTGTCTGCAAGCCAAAGCATCATTCGCTGTGACTGTCATTATGCTGTAAGTTCCCTTATCTACAACTTTTAAAAGTTCAACGGCTGACATGGTTCATCGCAGTGCGATCTTTCTCGCCAATCTCGGCCTCGCGATCTGGTCCCTGATTCCAACCGCAGCCATGCGAGCCGCAGATAAGGTTGATGTGGACGACATGCAAATGAAGGGTGGAAGTGGCTCAGGCAATGCATCAGACGAAGAGATGAACGTAGAGATGAAGACCGTCAATCCCAACGCCGTTCCATACACGCCTCGAACGCTCGCCTTCAACACACTCGACCGCCAGCTCCCACTACGCTCTCAACAGATGGGGAGCAGCAACAAGGGGAAGGCACCACGATTCGCATAAACTCTCTTCATCCTCACATATATACTCTCTCCTTCGTCACATATGATACAATGAACGGAGTCGCAAGGTCCTGCTCGGGGGTTCTGGGATGGAGCAGGGCGTTAAGGAGGAAATGATTCATGGTATATACCGAACGATCTTATATCTTTTTACATTAATCTCTCTCCTTGATCTGGTTAGGTCGGGTTGGGTATCTTTTCTATATATTTTTGTACATATTTCTCCTCAGATCTATCATACCAAAATCAGTCACATACATCGAATACATGCTTGCATGGCATCATTTTATTGCTCAGGTCACTTGAAATGATTGAATTATGCGCAGTGCTTTGCGGAACACGAGGGGGGCTCAGTTCTTGGTCTTGGACGTCTTGAAACACAGCGTCAACAGCATATCATCCAAGGGCCTAGATGTGGGAGGGGTTCTGTGCCTCTCGGTACCTCCCGAGGCTATCGCTATCGATGTGAGGCTATGCTGTGCCATCTTGACTGTGCATCGTCGAAAATTGGGACCCAGTTGGAAATGTCATCATATCAATCCATCGAGATCGAGAACCTAATGAAATAGCTTCGGGTTGGATGTCTCTTTGAACACTTATTTCACTCGCTTATGGTCAAGATAAGTAGCTTGAATTCTCTTGTCCGGTGTTATTTAATTGTATTCACTGTTTTGGAGCCAGCGCATATAATCAAGGTCTTTGACTAGAGATAGGCTGATTATACTAATGAAAGAAGCTTATTCCTACCAACTTACCCTAGTCCCTACATTCTGGTTGACGTGAATAAAGTTAATATTCATTTATCTAAGAATTAAGGTTCTTGATCCGTGAATATTCCTATCTTCTTCCTTCAAATTTGCTAAGAGGGATTTGGGATGTGATGGTTTGTATACTATTCCGCTTTCTCTCTTTAACTGTTTGTAAAGGCTGAGAAGGAGACAGCCCCCATAATCTCCCTGCCTAACCCTAATGTCATTCTCTCATATCATTCTCTCGATGTCACTAAAAGACTTAAGTACGTATCTTTATTCTCGTTATAATATCTCTTGTAATGTATATACAACACTCCTCACTATGCAACGTTACAACCCCTCATCCCACCAACTCCCTCATCTACCTTTGGATCAATCAACCCAATCCCATGCCTCCCAGCTTAAAATGCAGTCAGTGGTATATCCCAACTTATAGGTAAACCCAAAATGCTCCAAACTCCCAACCATGCATAATTCATGCACGCATCAAGAATACCAAACGCCATACCAATTCAATGCAAACCCCATGCATTCCAGCCCATCCAACCACATCCCATATTTTCTGACATGTAGGAACATCATCATCATCCAAGTTTTTGATAAAACCTCTTTTGTAAAACCTGGTCCCTACTTCAACGTTTCATCCAAGTGTATGTACTTCTAATAAAGTAAGTGTGTATACATGTACCCTTCTTTTGGGTAAGCAGTTTCATATATTCAAAGGCTCTCCTTCAAGGAGTGAAGTTCTGTACCCTGTCCCATTACTACTCGTCGCGCTCTTTGGGGGAGTGGCTTTGACTTTTGTTGAACAGTTCCTCGATTTTTGGAATCAGCTCTGGAATGCGAAAGGGCTTCGACACAACATCATCCTGAAATTGTTAGCCGACGGGTCTACTATGCGGCCCACGGATTCATGAACTTACCATGCCAGCATCCATTGCATCTGAAATTTGCTCCAACCTTGCATTGGCTGTAACAGCGATAATTGGCACATGAGCAACGATCGTCTTGTCTGCCTCAAAGTCTCGGATTTTACGAGTAGCGGTGAGGCCATCCATCACTGGCATTTCTAGATCCATGAGTATGAGGGCAAGGTCCACTCCATCGTTTTCCCGCCCAGCCCAAAACCGTGAAGTCTTTAAAACATCGAGAGCTTCACCGCCATGATTCGCTACCTCGACAATAAAGCCACAATTTTTGAGTTGCTTTTGCAATACGCGTTGGTTGACAAGGTTATCTTCTACGATGAGCACATGTGTATTTGCAAAATCAATCTTCGGTTTCGGAGTCGGCACCATAGATAGAGAAGTCGTCGTAATTGTGGACGATGTTCGTCGTTTGGAAGGCGACCCGACGGTGTTGGATCGGCCAATAGATTTTGGAGATGAGCGTCTTCTGCTTTCTAACACAATAGCTGAATTTGATGAATTCCTTCGGAGCATGGACATCCTATCTGTGCCCGGATTTCCAGGACCTCTTTCGACTTTGCGTGCTCGTACATAGAATGCAAAAGTACTGCCCACCCCTCGTTCAGACGACACACCAATCTCGCCTCCTTGTAGCTCGGTGAGCTCTCTTGAGATAAACAGACCCAATCCACTACCACCATATTGCACATGAGTGCGTGGGCTTGCTTGCCTAAATCTCTGGAAGAGCAGAGTCTTTTCATTCTCGCTTAATCCACGCCCGGTATCCTTGACTGCAAATAGAAGAAATATGTTGTCCCCCGAACCCCACTCCCGATCATCTGTCGTGATATTTTTCGTCTTCGACCGGCTTGGAAAATAGGTGACATCGGATTCTGTTCCATTTGGTTGTTCTATTGTAGCACCGATACTGACGATGATGGTTCTCTTCTCCTGCGTATGTGTAAACTTTATAGCATTTGTCGTGAGATTAATTAAAACCTGAAGCAAACGAGATGGATCTAGTTTAACGCGGTCTACCTGCATCTCAAGATATGATGGTTCTATCCGGAACTCAAGGGAAATGTCATTAGTGTCTAACTCTCCTTCAAACATTTTGAGAGCGCGCTGTACAACTTCTACTGGATCGACATCAACTGGTGTGACGACAAGAAGTGCCGAATCTAGTTTAGACAGAGTGAGAATATCGTCAACGATACGTTTTTGGTGTTGAGCGCATAGAGCAATGGTTTGAGCGGCGTCAACGCCACCATCAATAATTTCAATCAGTCTTTCGGGCGTTCTTGACTCGCTACTCGCTCCTTTGTACTGGGTTAGTGACGTCGATATTTCGTCGCTGCATTGTAATATTGCAGATAGTGGATTTCTCATCTCGCTAGGGAATGTTGTTAGTACATCTTCTTTTGCTAAGAGAAAAGGGGACTGGCTTACTGTGAAGTCATGTCAATGAAATTTTCCTGCTGCCGTTTCAGCTCGATTGCCTCTTCCATTCGACGTTTCTGGAAGGCTTCTGCAGATTTTTGCGAAGAGATGTTTGTAATACTTCCAAAAACACTCTTAAGATTTCCGTGTTCGTCTTTCTCAGGATACGCACTCATCAAGACCCAAGTATCGGTCATGTTGCCATTTCGAGCTTGCCAGGGTGTTTTGAAGCGGAACTCCTGAGTAATCGCGGTCTTACTCTCGACGAGAGTCTTCCATACTTTATTAACTTCTTCCCGATCATCATCCTTGATGCTTTCCATCCAGGTGTCCGCACTGCTTGGAGATCTAGGATGCCGAGAGATTTCCCTATAGAAGGATTAGGCTGATATTTGACCACGGACTACATCTGAACATACCACCATGTGTCATTACTGTAAGTAATTTGCCCTTCGGAATTAGCAATGAACATGCCCACTGGGGCAAGTTCTGCCATTCTGGTGAACTTTTGTTCGCTCTCCAGTTTCTCTCGAGTCCGCAGATCTAGTTGCTTAGACAATTCTTGACGATCGAGAGCGGCGAGCTTTGCGGCCCGTTGACCACGTCTGATCTCCTCTTCGAACAGTACGACGGAGGCCATGGAGGTAGCTAGCTGACGACTGAGGAGTTGGATGAATAAGCTGTAGTCGTCGTCAAATGGCCGCCGTGGATTGATTCCCATCACAAGAAATCCAAGTATTGACTCTCCGGTGGTCGGATGAATTGGGCACACAACAGCGGCACGACACGAATCTCCAAACCCACGCCATGTAAGACCTTCTATCAAATCAGAGGACAAAGTCCCCTCTGCTAATGTTAATAGCACGGGTGTGCCTGTTTTGATGGATTCCCGTAAATATGGCGCAAACCCATCGTCGCTTGTTCGCAAGTCTAATGGACTAATGGCAGATTTGTGATCTTCTGGTACGCCAAGAGTCCCTTCAAGTATACACTGTGGTGCTGTTGACAACGATCCCGAGTGCATGCTACTCATGTCGCTGTCTGAATCATCAGTGACCGAATAGAGAAAGACGAAGGGCACATCATATTCTAAATCTCGTTAGTTCAAGGATTATACAAAGTTGAAACCACTCCAACAAGACACATACCATTATATTCGAGTCCCTTAATGACTTGACCCCAGAAACTCTTGACTTCACGAGCAGCTGCGGTCCTATCTCCAATTTCTCTCAACGTCAGCATTCTGCGCTCAGCAATCTTGCGGCGAGTTTTGTCGAAAGCTGGGTTGTAAAGCCCAACGATTGATCCGTCTTGGCCTATTAATGGTACGATAGACCACGAAAAGTATGACTCCTCGAGAAACCCATGTCTTTTTATGAATAGACAATCATCGTCTTTCATTGTGGCTTGCCCAGACTGCTTAGCGCTGACGAATACATCTTCTATGTCATCCCATATCTCTACCCAAGCATCTTTGTAGCTTTGGCCCTACATAATTGTCAGTATTAACGACTCTAGATTTGACAGAGAAAAGGAAACTTTATTGCAAGAGACCACAGGGGGGGCTCTTGCTACCCTTATAACTTAGATGAGCAGAGATCAGAGACAGCCTAACAAGGACACGAAATCGAAGAGTTTTCACGAGCATCCGATCATTCCTTCTCAGCTGTTAACAGTAGAGAACCGCTTACCATTAGTTGTGGATGCTTGTGACCTGCTAGCATGATGTATGCTTCGTTGTATATAGCAATGTGTTCATCACCCCAGTACATTGCCGCTGGATGTGGGCTTCCCATGATGAGGTTACACATTGCTCTAAGGTCAAAATTCCAATTTTCGATAGGTCCTAAAGCAGTCGAAGCCCAGTCAATACTTCGAGCAAACTGGATATGCTTAGGGAGAGCAGCTGATATCGGGAGTCGGGTCCAATCAAAAGAGGAATTCTTGGGATGCCGCGGCATGAGATTTTCGCTTGTCAAAGCAGTGATAGGGGTAGCCAACATTGCTTGCCTGGGGAAGGTATTGTCGTCTAAACTCATTGGACTAGATACTTGCCGATGAGCTCTTGAAGGAGAGCCACTGTCTGATTTAGGGGAAGCAGCATTACCAAAATAATCAGCGGGCTCCTGAGATTGTGCAAGTGGAGACGGCCCTGGAAGAAAAGTAAGGGGTGGTCTTCTTTCATTCAAACTTGGTGATCCGCTTGTTCCTCCACCAGAGCTTGAAGATCTTGCTTGAGTCGTGACAGTGCTTCCACTGCCACTGATAATTCGGAGACGTCGTCTCAGAGTACTGCATGTCCAGGTCAGCCCTCCATACGAGAATGATGGCAAGCAAACATCCATGGTCTCATTATTCTTTACAAAGCTTAGAGCCCAGGATTTGAATTCAGGGAAATCGGTGACAATTCCGGGGCTGTCTAAAACCTCATTTCCAGTAACCATCTCTAGTATTGCTTCATACCCCCGCAGTGAAGCATTGAGGAATAGTATTTGTAACGGACCACCCGGGTGGAAATTCATAGGGTTGGCCACATCAATGATGAAAGTGGGTCGCTCGTCTTGTTCTAACAACTCGGTTATCCCAACGCTGCTCAGTATCTGCATACCAGGAGATTTCCACGTTCCCGCATCGGAATTCTGATGATTGTTGGTCCGTTCGAAAGATGCTAAGCTTCCAACTGAACCCGAGGACCGTGGAGGGCTTGCGACACTACTCATGCTCCCCCGCGCAAGCTTCAGTGTTGTAATACCCCCCGGTTCCTCTCGAGCTTTGTTTAGCATCCTAGCAGCTGCGCTCAAGTTCGAGAAATTCGATGGTAGGAGCGGTCGTTGCCGTGGCTTGTGCGAGAAGAAAAGAGGTGAGGTAGGAGGTGAGTGAGCCTGGTGGATGACTCCTACTGGGAAGGAATCTGGATCTAATGTGTGTCGAGGTTTCGGTCTTGGCCTCAGCCTTTTCGCTGGTCTATCTGAGAGTGATTGGGCTCGGGACCCGTTCTCCTCAGCCCTTGGGTGTTTCGAGGCATGCGGTATTGTGGAAGGGGTTCTTGGAACCTGTGAATTTGGGGTTATGTCCGGCTTCTTAAAAGATGATGTCCAGTTTCCAGTACTGTCTACCGATGGTTCGAATCCTTTTATTTCCCCAGCACAATCTGTCGCGCGAAGAGCACCTTGTGATTCACAGGCCAGTTCAGGGACTCCAGCGTCTGCTCCGCACCCCACAGTTATATATCGTCCTCCCACCTGAGCACGCGCCTCTGTGCCTTGCTCTTGATCGAATGTATGAGGAATTAAAGAAGCACTCGAGAAGGAAGCGACTTGTATGGAATGCCGACGTGGGGTATTTGTCGGCGTCGAGTTTGGTCGGCTGCTGAAGTCTTTCTGAGATGTGAAGATAGACTTGGGCTCCGAATTCATGAAGGTTGAGCTGAAGAGGTTGCGCGTTGACTGCAAACCGCGACGTAATGTTTTCCTCAATGGCGATGGCTAGACAATTGACTGGGACCACAAGATCTCGGAGCAGGGGCTGTATGCAAACCAAGATATCAGTTGAGCGATCTTTATACCGGCACCTGTTCAGCTGTAACCCCACGACGCGCTTCCTCGAGATGGTTGAGCAGTGTAGAATGGCGAGCCCCAAGATCTACCGAGCTCTCTCACATCTAGTGGTCTGCTCTCCTCTACTCAGGTCTCTCCAAGGAAAGAGAAGTTGAAGTTGATGACGGCTTTGTGTGACGTTGGCGTTCGGGTTTCGACAAATGCGGAGCAGCCCAGGAGGAGAATAAAAGAGGCGGCGGCTGTCACCGAACCACGCAAGAGATATTGTGGCGTTTGATTAAACGTCCACGGAATTTGAACGTCACGGCTACGAGCGCGGCTTAGAACGATAGAGTGGATTGTCTCCAACTAGCAATTATTGCTTCGTCAAATAATTCAATTAGTTGTACGCGAGTTCAACAGTGAGGAAAAGTGGTTGTGCTGATTGGCGCATCGTGTCTGCCAAGGGTGATGAACCAGCCCAAGTTCGATTTCAGCCCCAATTTGGGAGAAGCGAGACAGTTAGAGTCTTGCTAGTCGTACTTCATACTAGCCTGCTTTGAAGCGAAGCACGTGTTAAACGAAGTATTGTACTATATTGATCAAAATGTAATACACAAAATAGAAAATAGAAGCTTCCCCTGCTCATTATTTCTCTGCCAACTCCGAATCTTGGGAGCGGAGCTGCATGTTTCCCCAGAAACTGGGCAGGTACGCACGATGACGTCAGTGGTTAACGCCTGCCGCTTTTGGCGGCATATGCAAAGTTTCTTTGAGTAACACAATATTCGTCTTCTCGAACACATATTAAATGATTTATCTAGCTATACCTTAGAGGTATCCAGGCAAGTCTGACTCAGATTTCTTGTATATTTATTCGGTTTTTTTCTTTGTGGATCATGTGAACCCACTCCCGTGACCAACCCGCTCAAGCAGACCGCCAGAACTTGACGTGTTTGCTGTAAAAAGGTCCTTGGAGAAAATTAACTCGGAATAATTGGCGGGTGTACACTCATTTGAGAGCATTTGAGAAGATTAATCCCACTATTTTCAAGCTAGATACGGGAATAGTTATCACAGAATATTTGCGAATTTTAGGACCTCCAGCCTACGGCAATTGTAAGATGTGTCACGAACCCTTTCAAATCTTACATGTTCTAAGTGATCTTTGGCTGATTTTCTATGCAGAAATAGTAATATATATGTACATTTACCTATTAAATCCGCTATTCGTGTTCGTCCAATCGTCCCATCCATCTCGAGCACCACGGCTCCTTCATACGACTGTGCGTCAGGTACTTCTTGCAGCAGAGCCATGTAATCTCTCCCTGCGAAGTGACCCTTTTTCTGCACCGCTGCAACTAGTAGTACATCGCCAGCCTCCACTTCTTGCGAGCTGCCAGAATTTCTATATGTTGCCATACGAGCGATTCCACCCGTCATTCCACATCCACCAGCCATCTCAGCCGCTACTTTTGCAAGAAGATGAACTTAATATTGGTTCGTTGATATGATAGAGCCTCCACAGGATCGAATACCAGGTGCAGAAGATTTTGCATCTGAAGAGTCAGTACGGCCTCATTAAAATTGGACTAGGCTCTTCAAGGCAAGCATATATATACGGTCTACACACTAATTTAAGCACAAAGGATCATTCCAGGTTTTATCCGTGCATCCTACTCTTAAGTAGTCCTGAATATTCGCATTGATTGGAGCGCATACGCCATTGGATTAACAGATTGATCCTGGTTGGCAATAAGTATCATGTCCAGCGGTTGTATTATCGCATTGGTGGCCCAATTTTTCTCGATCCGTCCAGTACGTAGCGTTTTGTTGGGACGTCTGCCTAGAGCACACTCGTAAGAAGTGGAAAGGCCGACAGCAGCAACGAGGCCATTAGGTATCTTGACGCCACAACAACTGATGGCAGTGACCTTTATATAAATAGAATCACGACAAGCAAAAAATGAATTCAAGAGGCGAGCAATTGGAAATGACAATTGAGAACCAGTACGCTCTCAGATGAGGATCAATCAAACTACTAGATACAGAAGAAAGGAAGAACCAGTGTCTTCGCGAACGACATCTGAGAGACTTGGGAAGGACAACTGAGTTTCCCAGCTCGTACTAGCGGACTATTCAGTGGCCGTATAATGCAAAAAGATGGAGCAAAACCTGCGGAAATACTAAGATGTCCAGCGATTGGCGAGAACATTGCTCTAGGATCTGTTACGCCGCAATGCATCCCTTAAACGGCTCTAGCAAGCCATTCAGCGAATAGGTTGAAGAAGGAAACAGAAGTGATCTAGAAGTGTTTATTGCCACAGAGTCAATTGTGACCCCTAGTGGTTCGGAGGTTGACGAGGGTGGAGAGGTTATGAGATGCCAGGAAAGAGGGAGCGGGCTAAAGTACAGCAATGGAGAGATCCGGTGGAAATTATGTAGTTGTTATTGCTATAGAGAGATCTAGTACCTAGATGTAACCCAACGAATTTTGGCGCAAGCCGATTTCCAACGTATATTTTTAGAAGCTTATCAATAACTCGACATAAATGAGGATTAACCAGATTCTCTAAGTCTTGGTTGCAGATCTTAGGATACCTGAGGAAAACTACAAATCCACCCAATGTCAATTAATGATCCAGGTATTCACTCTCTGCCGTTGTTCATTGATCAAGTTTTTGAACAGCCCGGATATCTTGGTTCTGTTGACGCTACTAACAAGAATCTTGAAAGGGTAAAGTGTTTTGAATTGATTCAATGTAGATAGCAAAGAGACAGCAACATATGAAGTAAAACGCAGAGTTTAGTAGATTTGTATGTATATGTCATCTATAAATTGACACACTAAGAATAGTATGATATACATGAGTGGCCATGTATATGGCCTTGAACCCGCAAATATGCACTAGAAATAAACAGCAAGGAAATGGAAATGCAGGGACAAAACGCCGCTAATGCTACAGATGTTCGCTCCCAAAGTATGATTTTCTCGTTCCCCAGTCCCGATTCCCCGGTAAAGACAACAGCTTATGCGTTGAATGATACTGCACGTACGGAAACCGCTTTCAATTGGTTGATGTTGGTGGCAACGCCGTTGTTATTGGTGTTTGTCTTTGAGTCGATGATGAGAGCTCCCTTGGGGACATCCTTGATATCAATCTCACCGCAGACACCAGTAGCTTGGGTCCATCCGGTTGAGATGAAATCGCCCTTTTGCTTGATGTCGAACGTAGTTCCGTCCACCATGTGGACAGTGACTGTGCTGGTGTAGGGGCTGCTGAACTCTCCGCTCTGTGCAGTTGCCTTGCAGTGAGTGGCCTTTCCAGGTGCGAGACTTCCGTTCCAGTCCCAGCCAATTGTGCGGGTTTCTGTGTTGGTGGTGGCTTCAGAGTTCATGCGCTCGAAGCTGTATTTGGCAGTAGCGGTGACCTCAATGCTTCCTTCTGTGACGAGTGGGACACCAATTTTGCCGCCGACCTTGACTGCGATCTCGGCACCGACGACGTGTGTGGATGATTGAGTCAAAGTCTTGGAGATGGTGACGAGTTGGGAGTTGCTGAACTTGAAGGTGGCGTTTGGGGTTCCTGGGGGATCCTGGTTGACGAAGTAGGAGTTTCCGAAGTCTTGGGATCGAATGCCACTGCAATACATTAGCTTTTGCTACATAGATATCAGGGAAAGTGATTCTTACCGGCCTTCAGCGTTCCACTGATCCATGTTCTCATCAAACTTCACATCAATGATATCGGCCTCGTCGATGGTGCTCCTGAGGAACAAGAAACCCAGGTTTTCCAACCAAGCTCCAGCAGCACCCTTAGCACCAAGGATCGTTCCGCCAGCAGGGTCGATGAGGACTGGCCCGTCGCCACTGGTCTCCTTTTGGTTTCCGCACACAAGTTTCTTGCCATTGCTGATTTCCATCTCAATCTTCCCGAGACCCTTCTTGTCCTTGTTCTTCCACATCTTCAAGGCAGTGACTCTGTCCTTAACACCCCATGAGATTCTCTCGTTGCCGCCTTGAGAATCAACTTGTTGTTGGCCTATCATACGGTTCGATCCGTCCGACATGGTCAACTTGACACCTTTAATGTGGAAGCGTGCTGCCCAGACTTCAAGGCCAACGACGACAAGACCTTGATCGTACTCAGCCCAACAGAATTGAGGAGACTTGCTTATGTCGTCCTGACCAACACTAATAGTGGGCGCATATGGTCCTTTCTCGCAGTCCCCAGCGGCGTTAGCCAGTGAGAGCAGAGAGGTGACTCCCACCATGACAGCTTGGGTGGAGAAACGCATATTGAAGATGCGAAAACGGGATTTAGATGGTGATTTGTCGGATTATTTGATTGGAGAGATTATTGCTGTGGTTGTAATGAGTGTGTTTGAAACAGAGTGAAATAATCTTGCTTCTAAAGGAATGTTTTGCATGTGCAGTAATGAATGAAGACCGAGAATGGAATGCGGATGATGAGGAGAAGTCAACTACAAGATGTAAAGTATACTTATACTTCAACGACGCACAGCCTCATAAGTTTGCCAATTCCATGGACAGCAAAAGGAATGTGAATCTCATGGTTGTCTCGTGGAGAGAGTTTTGCCAAGTCCCCGGTTGATGAGTAGGAATCGTCACTATGTAGATATTAGCGAGAGGATTAAGCGTGCAGGCGGCTCTCAAAACTGCTAATCGTAAATCTCTTGGTGATGGGCATACTCATAGCTTCTGAATGGGTCGATTTGTGCCTAGAGGTCATGCTATGCATACTCAGCTCTGTCTAAAACGCAACCTTTCCCGTCCGCTTCTGGCCGCTCCCTCTACTGGCACATCATTTCGATATGTGCTGCTCATAAACGATGTTCTCGAAATAAATAGGCGAAAAGCCAGAGTACTGAATTGCAGCCGCATTTCTTGATCCTCCCGAGGATGACTTATCATCATTTGCGGCTCCAACGCATATGATATCCAATGAGGATACGGTCAGGCCGCCGAACCCTGTGTCGAAGATCGACGGGGCGCGAACCATAACCCAGCACTCCTGAATGTGAAGGAGAGATTAATTTAAGCTTGCTTGCTTAGCCTTGTCACATACCACTACCTTGCTGAATCCCGTTTCACCCACACAGTCCCTATGTAGGTTATTTATAACGACTGTAAATTAGAAGTTGTTTTCATACTGCTCATACTGAGATATCAGGACTTTGACAAGTTTACTTCCAATGTCGACCTTTGACAAATGAAATAAATCTCGAGTATAAGGAGCATGAAACCAGGGTCTTTGTAAGGCCGAATTCGCGAAAAGGAATATCAAGGTCAAACAAACTCGTGGTGAGAACTCGTGGTGAGAAACTCGTGGTGAGATCTTGTTGGAGGAAGCTCGGCTTGGGAATTGTATTGGGTATGCTTCGATTCAATTGGAAGGTGCAGAGGTAAAGGATGTGGCTTCGTGAGGGAGCGATGCGCGCTTAGCTTTCCGGAATACAATTTCTCCTTACCTATCCTAACTGCTGTCACGTTACAATAAGTTTAGCCTTCAACAGAAAATAAGATTTGCTGCATGGCATTTTGTACGTACGTGTTTCAGCCTGGGGTTCTGTTCCTACGAGAATCGACAGATTTTTGGAATGCGGGACTTCCGTAGGGATAAACAAGGAGTTCCCCAGACGGATTGTAACTGTGCCGTGGCCTTCTAGTTATCACAGCCCACAGCCCCATCCCCTCGCCGCATGCGGGGGGTGATCTATACGGATCCATAGATCTCACTGGTTGCGACAAGGTTCTTAATCCTTCACAAACAACAACCTACCATAATCTCGTACACTGAAATGGTGGGATCTTTCGCCATCCTCCTCGTAAAGGTATCGCACAGTGGTATTCAGGCTATTAAGCTTCGAGATGTATGGCGAATCGGCGATAAGGCTAACAAGGGTGGAGAGATCACTTTTCGGAGATATTATTACTCGTATCCTCCTCCCCCACGATTGCAAGTGGAGGGCATAGATGAAAAGTGGAGGCTGAGTGGGCAGAGTAGGATTATAACGTCCATGCTTTGCTCTGGGGAAGATTGGCATGAGAATTATACTGGCATCAGAAATGCTGGATGTGTCGTCCTCGATAGGTGTAGAGTGATTGTGTGAAGCGTCAAGTTGAATATTCAAGCGCTGGGAATGGTACGTTTATATGGTCTGTGCAAACCGGTCCAACACTTTACAACCGTAATTCTCCCACTAAGACAGAGCTGTGAAGTAGAATAGGATCCAACTAAAATTTGAAATTGGTTAGAATGCCAAGGATAAAAGTAGGCTTCGCCTGGTTTCCACCAGTTCATTTAGTCATGTGTTTCGCCTAATCGCTTAATGTATATCCTCACGTGGACAAGAACACCAACACCAGTCTCAAGGACAATAAACATAGGGTGAAATCATAGAAAATTTTTGGTCTAGACTATTTTTTCACACACCTAGGAAATCTAGTATGCCATTGGTTCTAAGATTCTATAGTCACCCCTCGGCAAACCAGGGGCTGTAATTGTTGCGCCGTTATCGATTAGGAATTGAAATATTTCACCTCGCCGAGAAAATGAATCACTTCTACAACGATGCATACAGGCTTCAAACATTATCTGCGTGAGATATACACTGTTGTTGGGAATCAGATTTGCACTAGATTGAAGGACGAGGTCGAATAGCTTCTGCTGCCCTCCACGAAGCTTAAAATGGAGTTATCAACCCATTTATCCGGTCTAGTGATGGATTCACGTCTACACCGAGCTAGATGAGGTACTTGACTAGTTCTAGGCTTGGCTTTTCAGGGGTGATTGAAGAGTAGAGAGTTCCTTCTTGCTCTGTGGATTGAGATTAACGCCATTCTTGCAAAGTATCTCGATCGTGGCGACATTTCCCCGGTCGATATCCTTTACCAAAAGGTCTACTCCAAATTCTTTCAGGTCAGCTCCTAACTCAATTAGAAATTCCAGTATTGGTGGTTCTCTGTGGACTACTAGTGACGAATTTTTTGAATTTAATTTCTACTCCAGCCTCCATCAAAATTAAAGCTGCCTCAGTTTCATGGTATTCGAAAGTTTTTCCTAAAGCCTCCCCACCTTGATTCTCGGCAATTTCCCCATTCTTTAAGCAATTAAGCATGCTAAGATCAACAGGAGTTTCACTGCAGCAGAGGACAAGAACATCTGAAGCTTCCAAGTCCATGCCGTTTTCTACGAGAATATTTGCTACAATATCATCACCGCAAAGCATGGAGTAGAGCAACGGGTTGTTATTATATTCGAGCTAAGTAAGATATTATGTAGGGCGACACGCCTATTGAATGGTGTCCACTCAAGAGTGTGGTCCTTAATCCAGCAACTATCGAATTCAAATCCACCACCAGATAATAATTGAACGTCCTTGAGATGATCGTCTTCAGCTGCCTTTTCGATCATGTCGGCAATATTGAGATTGCTGAAAATTGTCGAAGGACCTAGTCGTGCGCCCTCCGCCAACAAGCGTCGAGCGATAGTAAATCGTTACAGACGAATAGCATGATGTAGCAGGTATATAGCAGGTATGTATCGAACGGTGCATGCTCTGACACAAAGACTAGATTAACATCCGCGCTGTGAGTCAAAATACAGTCCAAAATAATTCTCTGTCGTTGTTCTCTCTAGAATAACACAGAGTCCTCTGTAAGTTTCTGCGTTTCCGAAATCCAGCCAGAAGCCCTCTTTCAATGCCATATTTAACCAGTCGTTTGAAGATAGAAGACAAAGCAAACTCGGCAGTGGTTTCAAGAAACTTGGTGGATGGGGCCTTGACCATTGGGCTACCAGCTTGAGCCATCTTTTTGTAAATTTGTTCTACTAAAAATTTGGCTGCACGAACAAAGCAAAAAGTAATTAATGGTCTCTGGAATGGCTACGAACAAGTAGAGCCTGCCGCTAGCATACCTAGATAAACATCATGGGGGTGCAAATTCGATAGCAGACTTATTAGCGGGTGTCAGAGCTAGCAATTACATCCCCTTCCAGGACGAAGGAAGTCTGGGCAACGAAATACGTCCTGCACCTTCCGTGGGTACCACTACCTTTTTGCTTGACCTACCTTTCGCCCATTTTATGAACGTATTTACACCTTTCTTTGATCCTCTAGTAACACCCATGTCACAGTTCGAGATCTCTCGGTCAGAAACCTTGTCGGCAACATTGTCTTGAACTTGTGGCTCATGGTTCAACTTTCCTTGCGACCCACAACATTAGAGCGCGGCCTTCTACCATCCGTCCGAGGATATTCCACTGATTCAGTCTCAAAATTTTGATCTCGCTGATGTTCTGGAGGGCGTTGTAGAAAATATGCCAGTAACCCCTTTAAAGATGCCGGTTTCCACCAGGAGTCATCTCAAAAAATATTGCAACATTCTTGGTAATTCTCAAAATCCGGCGAGACATTAAAGGAAGAGCTCATGACATCCAGCGCTTATGTTCCACGGGGACATTGTGAGACTGATGCTTGGGGTCCATATGATCACCCCTAGTGCTAATTTCGGGCTATTATCTGCAAAGCCAATATTTTAGTAGAAGGGCGATATGGAAACACGTCAACCCTGGGCGTGCCCCTCAGTCTCCATGATCACCTCCACATGGTTTACCCAAGTGATTATGGCAGTTTCTTCCAATCTCTTTGATAACTCTGCCATTTAGGAAAACTTCGGGTCATTTTCCTATTTTTGCTCTCTTGGATGCATGGTAGTCGATACTAGGCCATCTCTCGCTGACCAAAACTTAGTATCCTCTCTATAAAGTAGTGGCTGTAAACAGCGATTACCCACGAAGCCTTGAAAAGTCAAAATTCTGCTCCATCCAATACCAGACTTCGCTCAGTGTTCGATCCTCTTCGAGGTAGAGCCGCCAGATGGTGGCTTTGTGATCCTCCCACTTTTTGTCACCCAAAGGGTACATACCGCGGAAACGTTGCCGTGATTGAAATGTTGTGAGTCAGTCAGGGTAGCAACCCTTTTATTACTCATTGTCGCGGTAAACAGTAGAGGTTCTGAATGGCGAAGAATTAAGTAAAATATTAGAACGATGCTAGAGGATGCGGAAAGTCTCAGGACTTTCCTTGGCAGACTTGCCGTCAGAGACATAAAATGTCTTGCCTATAAAGTCGGCGGCAACATCGAACCAGCCACTATGCAGCCACCCGCTGCGACTGACAATCGCATTACCTGAACACTAACCATTACATCGATAATACCAGGTTCCGGCGACACTGCCAAAGGTTCAGGGTATGCCAAAATCTGGTGACCTTATTGGCCGATGAAGATTTTATGGGCAAACACTGCCCTGCAGTCAAATCTTTGTGTAACCTTTCCAGGATATGTCTAATTCTGTCCGGGGTTTTGCCAAAATCTAGAGATCCTATTGGTTTAGGAAAAATGGGCATCGTGCTTTCCGCAACGGGCGATACAATTCCCATTCAATTGTATCTACTGTATACATATCTGAATGAACATAATATATCGAGTCCAATCGCCCCCTCATTTCTCTCTCGATTTACTTAGCATTAAAAGGGCTCCTCTAACCTTCTATATGGATAACTAAAACGAGGTCCACCAACAGGCTCATACCATACTGTCTGTTAAGGCTTTAATTGGCCTTGCTGCGTTGTTAAAATGAGTGACAACTCAAATGTATGCCTCGAGTCTGATACACCAACGATTTTTAGTACCAAAAGTTCAAAATAGGACACCACCACAGAGCCCCCCAGGACAAAAAGAACATGAATTGACGGATTACAGCTACAGAAGGCGAATCCAGAAACTTTTTGCAACATACCTCGCATATTTCAGCACTTTACGGATGGAGTATGCTCACGAAAAACTTTCAACTTCGTCGTCGATTTATAAATCTCAAAGCCGGTACTATAAGGTATTTGTTACTTTCAAAGCACTCTATTATATTATTCTAATCACCACCAAGCTTCCAGATTAGAGGTAATAGAGCATTGGGTGATGGCAAAGGAGCTGTGCATTACAGTGCTGACACAGCCTACACCAAGATATCAAATAGGAGGAAGAATAACACGAACAATATCCATGGACACATCGTTCACAATTCCAACTGGCTCGCCGAGAACCTTAACGCTTTGGGGTTTGATAGAGCTTGTATTGGGTCTCATATAGTAGTGTAGTTGAGAACGAACCATCCCTGGTATTACAACCGAAATGCTAATACTATTCAAGGGCCATTTACTAAATGTACTATGTTTTAAATCAGAGGCCCCTAATCCTTGTTCCTTCCAGTCCTTATCCCCCTCCCCCTACCCTACCACTTCTCCGCCCTAGTCGAAGGCAGCATATCCACAGTGTTGCGAAAAGTGTCTGGGCCAACACTTCTCAGTGATACAATGGGGTCTAAACACAATCATTTGTTATAAATACCCTCTAATTAGAGACGGAAATATTGGAGTCTCTCTAGGAGATAATAGTGTTTTTGAAAGTCGCTTGTGTTCGATGAGGATTGTCCTTTTCCCTTACAGGGAGGGCTCTCGCCAAAGTAGTAAGCACATGTACAGAAGTCTTGGCACGGACTCTTCAAAACTGCCACCTCATAAATCTCTCATGATATCACTAGCATGCAAACAACTCCTGGTCAATATTGGCCATGACTCCCTGCCCAACCTTTTGTGAGCAGCTGAAGACAATTGAACTGAAGGATGGGATCCTCCCTACACACAATGAATTAATAAATCAGCTCCATTTCACTGACGATGATCGAGAAGAAGGCTGCTACCTAGGCACCTGGCATGATATACAACAGCGAACAGAATGCGGCTTTTGTCAGCTCGTGAGAATTGCCGTTTTGGACACTGTAGATTCGAATAAGAAGGGTGCTACTAGCTCAGACCAGCCCATTAGAATCTTGATATTTCCTGGGGAACAGTCTTTCCGACTGTCCTATCCAACACAATTGGGACTTCAACTTGCTTTTGTCACTGAAGATATCCTTTCTGTCAGTGGCCCAGACATAGCACGCGTTGTTTCTGGACCGCAGATCAAGATAAACCAGATCCATACTTGGCTTCAAATATGCGAAAATAAGCACGATACTTGTTCGATGGATGGCACAAATTTAGATCTCGCCCAGGTCCGTGAGGTTTTTGGATCTTAGTATAAGCCCATTTGGTGAAAATAAATGCTGATATACATTAGACCCAGCTTCCTAAAACCCCCGGAGAAATGGTCCACGAAAGTGTTGCTTCTAATTTTCGACTTCTTGACCTGGAACTCGATTGTGTTAGTCCTGCTGCGCTCGACTGTAAATACGTTGCCCTGAGCTATGTCTGGGGTAATCTGCCAATGTTCAGACTTATGCTGGACAACTTCGAGCAACTGTCTCAGGCAGGTGGTCTAGAAACCATCCGAACAGAATTACCTAAGACAATCAACGACGCAATCAATCTCGTTAAGGCTACGGATCACCGTTTCTTATGGATTGATGCACTCTGCTTGGTACAAGACGATGAGGATGATGTGGCCCTTGGCGTCAAGATGATGAACTCCATATATCAAGGATCACACTTCACAATCGTGGCAGGATCTGGGTACGACGCCAGTGCAGGCTTGCCTGGGGTGTGCCAAAATGCACGTGGACAAGACCCTATCCAAGTTGTAAAGAAAATCCGCACTGGGGTCAGGATGACATTTCTTCATAGTATCGACTGGCACCTCAATAGATCCGTTTACAACACTCGAGGTTGGACATTACAAGAACTTGTCTTACCCCGAAGAACCATCGTCTTCGTCAATGGCAAGATTCACTTTCGCTGCCAGGAAGCAAATTGGAACGAGGAGTCGTGGTCTGACAAGTGGACGCACTGGCAGGATCCTGACGATAGCAACATAAGCCGTATTCCAGACTTCCAAGACGGGTTCCTACAGTCTTTCTGGGCTTACCAGAAATTGTGCGAAGGGAATTCGAGGCGTAGGCTTCGGGACGATGGCGATGCACTTCGAGCTTTCTCGGGAATTTCTCGGCCCCTATCGGCTGGTATGGGGACAAAGATGGTCGAAGGTCTTCCTGGAAACTATCTACATCACTTCCTGCTCTTTATTTCTACTCATGGCAATCTGCGACGGCGTTCTGCATTTGCCAGCTTTTCCTGGGCTGGTTGGAAGGGGGATATCATATGGCCACGAGAGAACTTCATTTGGTATGATTATGACAAGAAGCCCATTTGGAAAACTTCAAACATCTTCAAGTACTTCAAGCAAAATGAGATAGTAAGCTTCCATGCGCTCGATGTTTCAGCATACCTGGAATCCCTGTCAATCTCATCGTGGCACAAACCTTCGCCATTACTTGAGATCATGCGAGAGCATCCCAAAATCTTCAATCAGAACGAGAATCCTCAGGAAAGAAGCGCTTTGAGAAATCCGCAATGGAACAGTAGCAGTGGAATGCATATGTATCTTCCTAGTTGGCTTGATGCACTGGTAGACGAGGACGATGAAAAGCTTGATCGGCGAATGCAGCAACGCGGGACAGACTTCTATATCGAGGTTTCTGATTTCGTCAATAAACAGGAAGAGCTCGATAGACTGATACGGCACGTAAACCGCGGCGCAGATAGGAAAGGCATTTCAAATTTTGTGGCAGGAGCCCGTTTGCGTAAGCTTTATATGTCAATCTTTGAACTTTCTATCTGAGGTATACTGGCTTACATTTTCAGGTCTCGACAGGGTGCTTCAGTGCAGCTCGACTCCTGGTCGGCGTCGCCAATCTTATAACAATATAGATAAAGGACAATATAGCTTTCGACCACCGCGTGGTAAGGATGTACGAACATCCGAAGACGAATCACTGCCCGAAGATCGGCGTACACAGTGCGGTCGGCGTTGGCTCACCAGGCATTCGGCGACTTGGGACGAGGCTCAGAAAAGTGCTTTCAAAATACCGTTAGGTTCTCCGAATATTCCACATGATGAGGTGTTGACGTTGACCGTGTTGCAGGAACTTCCCACCCTACACCGTTCTCCAATTCATGACCATATCCCTCACTCTCACAATGGGAACTCCTATCAAGCAAGACCAGCAAAAGCTATCGGCCTTTGACCACACTCTCGGCATCCCTCTTTTCTCTACCAGAAACCAACTATTTGGCTCTTTCCATCCTGACAACTACAGTCTGCTGCCGGACGCTGGTTCTTCTGTCGAATGTCTCCTCATAGCGCGCTGCAACACTCCAATACCATCTTCCGCTCTCCTGACCCAGGACCAGAACAACAACGAAGAGCCATGGAGGCTTTTTTGGGTGCTTCATGTCGTCTGGAAAGATGGGATTGCAGAGCGGCGTGGAGTTGGGCAAGTGTTGTGTTCGGTACTCGAAGCAGATCTTATGTCTAAACCAGAGGCGAGATCAGTGCTACTCGGCTAAAGTGGAGGTGAATTCTAGAGGACTCGATGGGAGTGAATGTGAACATGGCGGGACTCGGTCGAATCTCGTTCGCTTTCTGGAAGGACGGGTTATATTTTCTGGTTAGTCTTCAAATCTTTTGAGTTGATTGTTTTCCAAAGATGTATAGAATAACCCTCGTTTATGAAATAACAGGATGATTGGCTTAATTTTTCTAGGTGTATGAAGTGAACCTACCCTGTCATGGTTCGTTCCGAGTCCACTATCGTTAAGTCGTATGGCAACTCGAGATGTCAGCAAGACCACCAAGAGCATCGATAATAAGAAAAAAAGGGGGTTAGAATTCATGAAAGTGAGCCGATACTCAAAACACCAAACACTTCGACACTAATTAGTGGTATAGGGAGATTGAAAGAAAGCTTTTGATTTTCTCTGAACTTTCTGAAAAGAGACAAGTCTACTTTTTAATACAGGAATCCAGCCCTGAACTTCTACACTTCCCATTTCATCCCCTCTTCTGAAGCGACCTTCTCAATCTACTGAGGGGGCTTGCGCATGAAACCGCCAGTTGGTGTCAAAACTCTGGCTTCAGGAGGACCAGCCAACTTGTCAGTCTCCTTCATTCTCGCGATAAACTCCTGGTTATAAGCAGTGTTCTTGTGGAACTCCATTGCTGCCTTGTCCTTGAATCTACCACAAACACATTAGCGAAGTACCCTTATTAACAGAGCAAACATTCTTACACCATAGTAATGACGACCTGCTCTGGTCCATCTTGTCCAAGCTCCTTGATAGGTCCGCTCTTGCTGACGGAGAAAACGAACGTGTCAGGCTCATTGGCCTCCACTTGATCAGCGAATTTGCCGAGTCCTGCGGCAACCTTTTATAGTTGTCAGATTAGGAGAATAGGAGTATGGGGAGGTGGAATTGAACCTCGTCAATTGTTCCTTGCTTTGGGGTAAGAATCAAAGCACCGTGGACAAGGTTCTTGTCGGCATCTGCTGCGTGGTAGGCCATTTTGAAGGTTGCTGGTTTTGGGGTTGAAGTTGGGAAAGTCGAGTTTGTGAAGTTAAAGTGATTATTAGGATTCCTGTTGTCGAGATGATTGGATTGAATGATTTTATTCTTTTCGAGATGGGATGATGAAGGGTTTTATACATCCCCAGTTGATGTTACTTCACCTGCCTAACACCTTGCCAACAGCATTTTCCGACAGCATTGTGGACTTTCAGATGTGTGCATCGAATAGGAGGCTGACATTTACGGTTCAAGCATTGATGAACTGTGCCTACCAAGCCAAACTGCATGCTCATTATGCTGGTTGCTCCCATGGAGTCTCGACTTTACTGTACTCCACCCCTTGGGCGGTGTAACAGCTTCGCACAATGTTTCCCCCGATTTGTCCGGTATCGTACGAACTCAACTCTTTGCACGACTGGAGTTATACCTTGTGGATGCTATTCAATTGCATGAACGAGGCTGATAGAAAGCTAGTGCTAGCCTATCACGTCGAGAAGATCAATTGTATAGCCCTCAAGGTGCCGCGTCATGTTTCAACGCTCCGGACATCTCAATCTGAATTACCTCCGATCTTCCGCGAGAGCACATATTGCACAACTCGTTCATAACTACAATAACATGAGAAGACATCCATGACCGACGAGCGGTATGTTCATGCAAGTTGACAACATGTCTCATTAGAGTTGGAATTGGCTTCTTAAAGCTCGGGGCTGAAGTTGTTCTAGGAGGCCGAGTACGAGGTACAAGTCCGCAGCCGTATTCGCACTTAAAGTTGGGTTTAGAGGCAGTGAAACGACGAGGGTCGCGGGACGTCCCGAGTAGCGCCAATTATGTAGGGTATGATTCGTGAATTCCCTCTTATGGCCATGATGACAAGTTGTTCTGGGGTTCATTTGGGCGTCGATTCGATGAAAGTAGTATTTCAGCACATGACCTATGTGAACTTCACTCTTACGAGCTCCACACACCCATTGATCTCCTAGATGCTACTAACTATTGGAGAAACTCTAGCAGGCGAGTAGCTTCAGCACCACCAAGATACTTGATTGAGAATATCTTCTTTAGTATCTCATCCTCGAAACCCTACCCAGAAGAGGGAGCGACATCCCGATTTTTCGACTAGATCTATAGCAATGGAGTCTTAAAGGTTTGAAGCATAAAGAGAGCATAGCCAACATAACCGTCAAATCTATGTCGCGAAGGTCCGAAACTATCTCGATAGTGCGCAGAGCTAGTTCATAAAGATAGCTTGTAGCATGCTAAAGACATGCTAGAAACATCACCGAAGGAGGAGACTGGCAACGTCCTCCTTATTTGGTAAAGTAATAATTTCCAGCGGAACCAGCATGTATTTCTCCCACTGGGGACCGATCATCTCCATGATCATCCTAATTTCGGTATCTGCTATGTTCTCTAGCCACCAGTGTCCCCTGATGAGCTTGACAAAGCACAAGAAATGAGCGAGTAAGACCAACGCTCTTGGCCGTCTCTGCTTGCCGCACTCAGCAAATTGTTGCTCGGTGAACGAAGGCCAAGTTACAACGCGGATCCAGAGCTCGGGGGCTATGCCGTCTTGCCGCAAACTGGCATATAAAATCCCCAAAGAATCTAAGGCTTGGCAATAGTGTTCGAGATATTCGAAATCTGGATCTAAAGGGCTAATGCCTTCAAGCATATTGATCAAAATTGTTGGTATGACGGGATGAATACGAAGTTCTGTGATTTCTCGTTGAAATATGGGACTGACAATAGTCTTACGTACTGCTTCATAAGACTTCATCGTTACAATTGCATTCAAGCCCCTGTAAAGTACTAGCCAGTTTATGACTGTCAGATCTTCGTTGTCTTTATTCATGTTGTCTTTGGAGCAGAGACATAGCAACATGACCGCCATTACGAGAGCAGCCTCCCAGCTAAGAGGCTCTGAATCGGCATGTGCTATTGCATGTCGAAACCCGTTCAAAGCCTTGACTCGATAGACAGCTGTCATCTTGCGATCCTCCTCGGTTCCCGGGTTGTTGTGTTCTCGATGAAGAGATGCTATACCAAGTATGCAGTTCAAAAGATATTCGTTCTCAAATGCGAGTTGTGGAACGTCTACTAGCAGGAGATTGCTAGATTCTTTACCAACCGCTAATGTGCTCCATGTTGAAGTCGACCATTGATGCATGAGACGTAAGTCTGTTGGGGTGAGTGACCCAAGTGATGTTGTTGTTTTGACAACTGGTCGTGGAGCAGTAATTAGAGACCAAAATTCAGGCTCATCGTCCATTGACTCAACACCATCGAGTGATTGGTCCTCCGCAATGAAGTCATTCGGCGAAGATGAGGGGCTCGACGTCAAACTTGAACTGTTCTGAGGTGACTTGTTGATATAGAGGCAGGTAAAACCTCTCTTTTCACAGAAACCACACTTGGGGATTGCTTCGTCACACTTCTTAGAATTAGCGACAATCGTAATCAGGAGTTTAGAGGCTACTTCACCTTGACACGTTTTGTCTTACAAGTTTGGCAACCAGCCCTCGACTTCTTATGTGGCCGTTTGGTTACGAAATCCGCCGTCATTGTCAACGGCAAAGTGAGTGAGTATATATGATAACAGTAGAAGAGATCTGTAGAGCGAGTTCCTTCATCAAAGATACCCTTAAATTTTGGCTGGCTTCAATGAGTATATCGGCTGAGGCGTCAAACTTCTTCACAGCACTTTTGTTCAAGGGGAGGCTAAGAATTTCTAGTTGAACGTCGAACGAGATCGTTTGCGCCGCCACGTGATGGTTGCTTCGATCGAACTATTTCTGGATTTGGGCAGCGAAGCCTTTTGCTTATTTTGAGAGCTATAAAATTAACGTTCTGAGCTGAAGCATTTTGATCTGAGGGGAAAACATAGAGAAGAGAAACACTATTAATGTCACATTAGAGGGTTGATAAAGATGAATGATCTTGAGGCCTGCACTGCTGACGCTATCCTGGTCTCGAGCCTAGTGCATTCTGCACAAGTGCGGCAACGATTTAGTCATCCCGACATCAAACCGAGACCTATAATAAAATTACACGCGCGGCTGCCGTCACGTCTTCCCATTATTCTCGACGCGACCGAGCTACCAGAACGACATACAGACATGACGACCTCTTTATTCTCGCTTCCTAGCGAAGTGATCCTGTCAACTCTTGCAACCCGATTTCCCTGTCGAGAGCAACAGATACAATCCTTATATACACTTGTTACTGTAAGGCTTTCCCCAGATTGAACAGGACGTGGAAATTGGCCACCAGCTGAAAGATGACGATTTAGGCACGGGGAGCACCAAGTCGAAACATTGTCCTGCACGGATTGACTGCGACCGGGAAGTCTGCTATTACTAAAATAATCCTGGAGAAGATCTCCTCCTCAGCCTTACAGGATGACATTACCAATTCGAATCCTATTCAGAATGCGGACCAATTACGATACGCCATTATCAAAAGTGCCGAATGCATTACTAGCAGGCATTTATTGGAGCAAACTGTAGGAGCGGTCGCAAAAGCCATTGACTGGGAAGGAGATGTGGGTCGTTGCGAAAATGTTTCCAACCTGGTTGTGGTGATTGGAAAGATGATGGAGCATTGGACAGAATCAGGAGATGGATCTGTAGAAAGGAGATTAGTGTTGGTCTTTGATGGAATCGATCACCAGAGGGATATTCCTACGACCATGGTGCCTGCTCTGGCTCGGATAGCTGAAATTGTGAGTATTGTATGTCCATTTGAGTCTCCATGGATGCTAATAAGTACCAGATACCAAATCTGAGCACGGTATACATTGTGACAGCACCGCGGCCCAATTTTCTCCATCTACCAGGTGTCCCACATATTCACTTCCCATCGTACACTAAGGCCGAATTACTCCAAATAGTATCTATATTAGAACCTACACCGCAATTGCCAACAGGTTATGAAGACACTAAAAATGTCTGGATTCGATTTTGTCCCGCAATCTACGACTCATTATCAAAGCACTCGGGCCGTGATATCTTGTCCTTCAGACATGTATGCATGAGTCTCTGGCCACGCTTTGTACAACCTATATTGGACGGCACCCACTATCCCACCCCCTTTAGTCGCCTACTCGTTGCGAACCGGTCCTTGTTCCAAAATGATGGTGTCCTCATACCTTCCATAATCTCCTCCAAAACAACATCCAACATGAAGTCACAACCCCAATCTAAGCTCCCAGCTCTCGCAACCCAGCTACCTTTCCATACACGACTCCTCCTGTTGGCATCATATCTTGCCTCCTTCAACCCCACCCGCACCGACATAGCCTCCTTCATGAAATCCGCCCTTTCAAAACGCCGCAAGAAGGGCGGCGGTACCGCCCTCACTAAATCTAACAACGGCATTTCCAAAAACCGAAAAATATCACGGAAACTTCTCGGACCCCAAGCATTCGTACTCGAACGGATGCTAGCTATCTTCATGTGCCTACGAGAGGACGCAGATGGCAGGAAAGGGAGTTTGAAAGCGAGGCGAGCAGCATCGGAAGATGTCAATGGAAGCGCAGATGTTCACACTGCTATCGCGACATTAGCGAGTTTGCGTCTGCTGGTGAAGATGGGAATTTCGAATTCAGCTGATGCGCTTGATGGCGGGTCAAGGTACAAAGTTGCTGTTGGTTGGGAAGTCGTGAGGGCGATTGGTCGGAGCGTTGGGATCGAGATGGAAGATTATCTTGCAGACTAGATTTATGCTATCATGCAGACAATTACCGCGAAGAATGAAATCAGATAATACTGGACTTGTTACCCGATTTTGAAAGTCTTTAGTCTCGACAAAATCCAAACATTACTAGCGTTAAGCACCATGATTAAAAATGGACTAGTGCATTATTAAAAGTCATATTTTCATCAAAGCAAGGTCAACAAACTATGCTAAGATTTTGCTTCGAAGAAAAGAAGGCGGACTTCATTAAACGCATCCATTGATTACGCTCCAGTCTGTGAGAACTTGTCTCATGCCAGCTCTCTAACGCCCCGTAAATACTTATACATGACCACAAACAGAACAATAACGGCAATGGTATCGCCGACTATCCATTTTCCAAGTTTTAGATTTGATCGCTTTTGGGAGACAGCGAGGGTTTAATGGACTATCCATGGTTGCATTAAAATGCAGCACCACCAACACCCTCACCAGCCAACATCCTAACATGTCTCTCGCTCAATTCGCTCTTTAGTCCCATCGAAGCACTATCTCTGCTTAACTTATCCCATCCTTTCAGACTCTGTCGCAGCTTCTCTTGCTTGGCATTCAGCTCCTCTCTTAAGATCTCCGCTTCCTCTTCTCTCTTCTTCAGTCTCGCGGCAATATCGCCAGACACGCCTGAAGCAGTAGGATCGATTCTTCCACCGGGCATAATCTGAGGAAGATTGGCCATAGCCGGGTGGGGACGAGGGCCAGCAGCTATATTCGCAGCAGTTCGACTGCCATACGTACTAGAGCTATGTTGTAACAATGGTCGGGTAGGGACCCCAGCCCGAGGTCCAGTGGGAATGCCCGCCGAGGGTCCGGTAGGAATTGAAGCTACCGAGGGTCCGGATGGTATTGATGGAGATGGTGTCGGAGTTGGTCTGGTTGCTGGCGTGCTACTGCGGGTAGAAGCTTCAGGGACTGTTCGGATAGGAGGTGCACTACCCCATGGCTCTGGTCGACCTGGTCTTTCACTGACGAAGGAGCCTCTACCACCTCGCATGAATCCACCACCACGAGTAGATCCTACAAAGCCACGAGGTCCAGATGGGGGAACGGTAGATGCCGCATGCTCATGTCTAGTGTGTGCGGAAATTGAGAGAGGGACACTTGGGGATTGAGCGGGTGCCGTAAAATTTCGACTGTTGCTTGGCCCAGTTGGTGCTCTAAAGTTAGCAGGTCCACGGGGTGGTGATTTAGCTATAGATCGAGCAGGAGATCTTTCCCGAGGCGTGGTTCTTGTTGTTTCTCGGTCTCTGTAAGCTAGCTGGGTGGGAGGTGAACGCGCACGCTGTGGTCGTGGTGATCGTTCTCCAGGTGTTGTCCTAGCTGATTCTCTGTCCCGATAATTGGATGACAGAGGAGGGGAACGAGCGCGTTGTGGTGGAGATCGGGCACGTTGTATAGGAGGCGAGCGCGCGCGAGTTGGGGGCGATCGAGCGCGTGGGGGCGAGCGTGCTCTCGAGTCTCGTGACGCAACTTGTGTCAATGGTAGACGGTCTGGATGAATATGTGGTGATGAACGTCGCGAAGTACTTGTTGAAGTCCTTCCAGAAGACCGCTCTGAGTCACGAGCTTGTGGTGATAGAGAACGAGGACGTCTCCAGTTTGACGAGCTTGGTCCATTGTTCATTCGATCACGGCGATCATCTCGGCGGTCGTCTCTGCGGTCTGGACTTCGAGATCGCGGTCGAAAGTTTCCTCTAGGGCCAGCAGGTGGCGACCTTCGAGATATTGGAGATCTGTTGCGAGGTGGCGGGCGATTCCGATCATATGGAGACCTGGACCTTCTTCTGCCAAACATGTTAGTCGGAAAGTCTCGTCTGAGGTTTTGAAGCTCACCTCTCATCTCTTCTTGGTGGGGATCTTGCCCTGCGATCATCGTCTCTTCGTGGAGAGAATCGACGCGGAGGGCTTCTTGCGCGTGGTGGAGATCTCGCTCTTGCTCGCCAGTTGTCTCTAAGAGGAGAGCGATCGCGCCGCATTGGTGATCTGGACCTTCGCCTTGGAGACCGATTTCTGGAGCTTGGATGCCAGCTATCGCTTGCTGGTGGAGTTCTTGCTCTGTCGCGGTCTGTTCTGTAGGTATCTGCTCTTGGGGGGGAGCGAGGTCGAGCCACAGGCCGATAAGATTCGCCGTTACCCATTTTCGTGACTTCCCCGTCACCTCTAGATATGTAAGAATCAGCAAGAGGGCTCTTTCAGAGGTCAGAGTGCAAGAGAAATATGTCCAAGTAAAGTGACAGTTATTTGGGACAACTGAAGATGCGGTCTGGCTAGTGATTGCACGCAAGCGTCAACTCAACATCATTTATCTGTAGATATTTACCGCCCGAGCGTGCTTGAACAAAGCGACTGTTAAGGTGAAAAAGCGGCAAGGGGGCAGCAACGGTTATACAACTTTAAGTCGGTTCGACTTGGGGGTAAATAGATACAGAGTAGAAAGCGACGGATCTTCTAGTCACAACAAGGACAACGGTACAGCCTAAGCACGACGTAAGAGCATCCAACATGCCAATTTTGAAGCTGCATCCCTTGTCCTGGAGATCGGATCGTTTTGTCTGATGTTCGATGAACCGGATTCGTCACGATCTGAATTATCAACATTGATTCATGTGGCTTGATATCTGGGAGGTATCTTCAGGTATCTTATGTGGAACTGTGGAGGCTCTTTTGACTAGACAAGAGTGACTAGGGAACTGTCGTACGTATATTGTAAGGCCAGTCGTTCTTGCAGCGGCTGGCAAGCGGCAAGAGAGCTCAAATTATCGAGGAACAAACAGGACATCATCTCAACCCCACTCGTATGCTGAAATCCTCCAGTCCAGGATGGCAGATCTCTGCAAGAATCGAAGGTGGTAAATGAGGTGTTATCGAGACACATATGCGCTTCGTCCGCTCGTACATTCGCATCCGTTATTCGATACTCGTTGTTGATGTTCGCCCGAACATCTGCCCCTTTCTCGCAACACCATTTCCCGATGCGCCACCATCAAAAGGTGATCCTCGATGTTCTAGAACAAAAGCTTGACCGCAAAAGACGAAATGAAAAGGCAAACTACGAACCTCCGTTCAACGCCCCTTCCTCGATCCATATTGACTTTCTAAACTCTTCAACGCCCCTTCTTTTTTTATAGATAGATTCTTGTGAAAATGAGGAATAATCGAAGTGTAATAGCTTTCAACTATTTGGGTTGATAGACAAGAAAGGAACTCGAGGGGTGGGGAGAAAAAGTAAAGTGGAATCATATATTTCGAGATGTTTTCATGGGCATGTCGAATACAACTTTTTTTGGATAGAGGTCGCGACTGCTTTGTCCCGCGCTCTCAACCGCGCGCTTGGCGGGTGAAGCGCAAAAGCGGCGCAGCCGCCAAACATCCCCTGCAGCCTCCCGCAGACGCAGAAATAGCAGGAAAAGCACTTGGAGTGTCCGAATATGAGATCGGCAACAATTTCTCTTATTATTGTATTTGGCGAAAAAGTTAGCCATTGCATACATGGCCTCCGTATAGTCAAACACTTACTACGGCCCTTGCAATTAGTATTTTGTACATATGATAAAACTACAGCCTGCCCTGTCATGCCCTTGCAGAGTTCCTTCGAAACACCTTGCGCAACGCTTCTCTACCTCTTAAAACTTATAGTTCCTCTCCCGTTTGTCCCCACGTTTTTCCTCGTCTCGTTTCTGGCGTTTGCGACTCTCTTGGGCAATCATGTCGCTTAAATCTTCCTCAAATGCCCAGGTGCCCTTCTCTTCCTTCTTCTGCGCCTCGAATCTACGCCGGACCTCTTCTTTACTTATACCATCTTCATTCTGTAAAGAATCGGGATCTAGTGCCACGTCAACATCCCCGGGCTTCTTACGTTTTCTGCTTTCATCTTCTTGACCTAAAACAGGTAAATGCGAATTTTGCGAGCCCCGAACGTCATAAGCACGCTCACCACCAAAGAAACCCTCGGCGCGAATTTGTCGTTCTGGAATGACCGTATACGCTGATCTTGGGTGTGTTGACTCTTCCGTCTCTGTTCCTCTCTTCTGCTTTCGAAGGTCGAAATCACCACTGACGCTCATATCACCAGGATACTCTGATGGAACCGTAGATGCCATTCCACCAGGAGTTTCTAAACCACTTGGTGTTTCTAGGCCAGCTCCAACATCCTCTTCATCCTCTTCCTCTTCATCATCGTCACTTTCTTCCTCTTCGGACTCTTCCTCGGGTGCTTGCAACTCTCCCCATAGCGTCCTTTCTACAGGCTCACCTAATTGATTGTTGACCTGGGGTTGTAGCACACCAAAAATGTCTCCTCCGAAGAGTGGCCGATTAAACTCATCTACCGGAGGTTTGCCATATCCGCCAGGATGGAAACCCCAGGCACCACCAGGCGGAGGTGGCGCATTCAGACCAGGGATCTTCAGTGAAGGATAAGAAGGTGGAGGCCCAAATCGTTGTTGGTTGATCAGCCATGGCGGTGGGGCTCCTGGCGGAATATTGAGAGCTTCTTTTAGATCATCACTGAGCTCGCCCGGACGCAGATGCTTCAAATTCGTCTCGTACTCCTTGCCCTCGTAATAGACTTCGCCGAAACGAGTCAACTCGGGCTTTGTTTGGAAGCGAAAGAAGGCTTCGTATAACTTCTGATAATCAATATCCAGCTTTCCCATCTTAGGTTGTACTCGCTCCCTCTGTTTTTGCTTCAAGCTGGCTTGATCCTGTTTCTCTAAGACGGCGTCACGCATCTCGGCAATTCCTGTTTCCTGAATGAATTTCGGCAGAGCAAAAGGCGGCTTTTCTACGCCACGCTTGGAAGACAAATATTCGCGCTTCAAGGACCAATGACTCGGTACGGGGACGACATTCCGGTATGACTTGATGTGAACAAGCAATCGCGGATCGGACGCTGAGGTATCGGTCCAATCTACCAATTCAGGTTTTTGCACAAGTGCTTTCAGCTCTGCTACTGACAACTTATCACGCTCCTTTCGCTTCTTTTTGGAGAGTTTTGGCTCCTTGTCTCCTTCCTCGTCTTCGTCTGGTATCTCGTCGTCGTCGCTGTAAAATATCTCGCCTTTGTCGCCATTCTTCGCTGCCTCTACTGCATCGTCCTCCGAGCTGTTCGCGCCGAATCTTTCGAGAATCTCCTTGTACATCGCGTAATTGGGATCATCTTCACTAATATCAACCTCAGCGAGCTCTTCCTTGGTAGGCTCTGCTTCTGCTTTCGAGTCTTCTTCAACTTCGGGCTCAGGCTGTACCTCTGGTTCTGGCGTTGGATCAACCTAAACAATGGTTAGTGGGCTTTGCATATCTAGGATGACCTATTGAATGCTAACCTGGGCTTTTTTCTGCTCCTTCTTCTTCGCGCGGCGCATTTGATTCTTGGTCATTTTAGGCGCCATATTGGCTGCTTAGAGCACTAAAGCTCTATACACCCCTGCGGGCAGTGTTATTGAAAGATCTAGAGATTTTGGTGATGATGGTGATCGTAGGAACAAATGAGGATGTTTATTGCGGATAGGCTGTCGACGAGGCACCATCACGACCAATTTTCGGGTCAATCCCATCGGTAGGGATCGGCCGGTAAAACGTTGCTCCGAGGACACCCATGGAGAAATTGACATCAAGTTCTGTATTTCATGTCCTACCAGCACAAGCGGCAACACAATGCATCTATCGTGCGACGCAAAGATGTTCATATCCGAGGTCCGTAAGGCGTCGCAAGGCATCAATTGCAAGAGCGCGACTTTTAGTCAAAGTTAGGCTAGCAGTGGAAACATCCTCACGTTAGAAAGTTAAGATGCATATACTACTAGCCAACGTCTACTTCGATCTTGTCAAAGCCAGTGACTCGAGACGAGTAGTCGGAATTCATTGTTCATCTCCCATGATCTCTTGCATTCATATTCTAGCCAATATGACACCAAGACGTTAGTGTTTGGACAGCATTGAGTCACAATAAGTAGAGTTATTCACTTCACGAGAACCAATTTAGAGGAAGATTATGCTAACTAATTGTAAGATATATTTAGATACATGTTCTGCTGAAGAGGAAGAAAGGCACCTGACAAGGCGGTTTCTTGGTTGGAAAATGATGCCGAATATTTTGCAACACTACTTGCCTAGCGTGCATTCCCCTTCGATGGTACCCAGGTACAATGGTGATACCTAAATGCAACACAAGTGTATAGTGGAGTCAATGTCACTAAGCCTCAATGTCACCTTTGACATAGTTCTCAGGTAAGATGATCACATTGTGAGCACGTGGCTTAAAGCTATACCAACCACACAAGCAAAAGCCGTTTGCAAAAGTAAGCCGGCTCCTTGCCCGGCCCACCAAAACAGGGCATTTACATGGTTGGAGCTTTCTAGTCTTCACGAAACCCCTATTTGGTGAAATCTTACTCCGGCACATTCCACAGGCAATCTCGTCTGACGCCAGAGTAATACCCTTTTGGGCAGCATTGACCACGAAGGCGCGGGTCCGAGAGGTAATCACTTTAACAGGTAGCTGATTCGGAACCCGTCTGCTGTCAGAATGGGAATTGCGTAAGTCAGCTGTGCCCAGGAAGGCATTGATTATTTGCCATGTCAAGATGTATTGTGTTTTTTATGTAATGCAATATCACGGCTTGTTTCGTCCCTTTGGGTTTCACGATGCCCTAAACAAGATAGCAGCGGCATGTTTAAGCACAGATAGGTTTGTTACAGTGCTTGCTACTTTTTACGATATATGCTGATGGAGCAATTTGACGTCCGCACCGGCTTCTCTTTCGAGTATCAGTCATAGCATTTAGGGGTTTTATTCTGGGTATAACATCCTTCGATTATCCTTTAATCTTGTGGGAGAATCGAATAAAGACTCCTGATCGCTATAGAAGTTACATCAATGTTGCTATATTGGTGATGAAAACATCTTCAATTTTTTTCTTCTCTCGAGGACATGAAGGTATAGGACTCTTCCGTTGTGGACTAGCGGTTAGGTCCATACTCTCGCGTGCACGCTGAAGCCATCCTGATGCCTAGACTTCGAAGATAGCTATGGTCAGCTATGGTTCGCTATGGTTCGCTATAAGTGCTCAGATTTTTTGTATATGCGAAAATGGCAAGTGCCATTTTGACTAATTATTCTTCAAGCCCCTGGACAGTGAAGAACAATCATATCGATTTGCAACCGTATATATCCTGACATCGTCAGCCAACCCGTCTTGTAATGCGGGAATTTCGTGTGCGACTCGCCTTTTCATCCCACCCCAAAGATTGCTAGAACATACTCGTAAGCACAGCCACCACTCTTGTCAAATTGCAATCATCTCAGCAAATTGATCTCCTTTTTGAGCACCGATAATGTAAACTTCGTGTTTATCCAAATATTTTGAAGCACTCCCCTTGGTTACCATCAAAGCACGAAGAGAAAAGCTTGACTTTCGACTTGCGATTGGTTTCAGTTGCCAAGCACGAGGCTGAGTTACTTGTATACATCGTTTATTGTAGGGCTTGTCATAACCTTAACAGGTCTTTATGTCTCCGTCACATTGAGGCTGTGTGAGTGATCCCCACGGATTAGGGTGATTCCTTATCGGCACATTTCGCAGCCAGAGCAAGAAGAAGGCAACATTCAGCCCCTTTAATATTATCGTGTTCACTGACAAAGCTCTTGGCGCGTACTTACAAAATACCGCTTTCGTGTTACTTGCTTCGCTTACCTTGTCGCTTCTCGTATCTCACTTGCATCTTAGTCGCGGGGTAATAACGGGAAACAATAGCATGTAGTTGTGTGGGGTATCATTACACAGCTCGTAACTGCACCTCGCCACCACTCACACGTCCTATTAAAATTTCCTGGGAATATCAATGTTTTCTGTGCCTCTCTGTTCTATACTCGTTGCCAAAGACTCCTTCTGTACTAGTTGCAAATCCTTCTATTATCTTCTTCAGCCTAGCAGTCTGCCTAACTCTACTATTAAATAACCTCCTCTATTGAATAATGTTCCGGAGTCCCATTTGCATGCGCGCGAATTGTTGTTACATTTTTGCAAGCGAACGAAATTGATGTATTCGAGTAGGGAAGAGGAAATAGGTACTGGTGTTTGTATTCGAAGGAAACTATGACTTCTATTTTTTTGTGACGATTTAAAGGCTTTAGTGTATGCTGTTAATGACGAAATAACAATGCTCTGTCCCGATTTATTAGTCTTTGGAAATCCTTGAGGGGAGGAAACGAATTTACCCTGCTTTGAAGAAAGTCGAAATACACTCTGAAATATCCTCCAGTAGATCGCTTTGTCTTGTTGAGATCTGCTTACTGCAGAGAATTTGACCATCTATCAATCACTTTCTTGCTCTTCTATCCGAATGCTGCCTCGTATAATTTCAAAGTTATTGTCTAGTAGGGAGGTCTTCTTTCCTCGGATTGAGAGTCCCACGAATACTACAATGACAAGCAATCCATTAGCATTCGATCAGTGTGCTCAAATTGAAAGCTGAAGTTACTTACAGTTCTTGCATGCTGAGATACAAGTGGAGTTCCCGGTGCATTGCCAGACGAGTACGAATGTGTGATCGCTGGAATAGAGTGTAGAGTAGTTGCCCAAGTTGTCGGAGCAGAACTTGTTGCTGGATAAGTCTGAGGCGCCGCTTGGGTACTGTAGGGAAGTGTTGAAGCTTGGCTGCCATAGGGAATATCGTAGGGTCCTGGACTGTAAGCGCCGCCAGAGTAATCCGACATCGAATCTTGTGCATAGTGGTATCCGAGCGAGTCTGTTGAAGATCTTGGACTCTGGACTAGTCTTGTATCAATGCTTGCTGGAAATGGAACACGGAGATAGTTCTCACCCATTTGACTTGGAGTGTCATCATAAGCCAAACTAGATGGTGGCTGACACTGCTGAGAATAAGGATGAGGGGCTGGATAGCTCTCAGATCCAGACCCAGGGGCTCTACCAGATCGACAGTGACAAGACTTGGACAAGCTCTCCACCTGGGCTTCAAGCTCTTTGATTCTTTTTGCCGCAAACTTCTTGGTCTCTTCTAGCTCCTGCAAACGCTGTGCATTCTTCACTTTTTCCTCCCTCTTGGTGGCACGATCTTCCTAGATTGATTAGAATAAAGTCAAGAATCCGGATTTGACTAGAACATGAGTATGCTAACCTCTCTCTCTCTTCCTCTCTCGCTGAGCATCAGTGAGCACTCTTGGCCCATTAGCTCCATTCCAAGCTCCTGGTGGTGGTCGTGGTGACATTCTTTTGTGTTGTTTGGTGCGGATTCGAGCTAATGATAGAACTGGCTTGTGTTTGAGTTTGCTGAAATCACTTCGCGCCATTTGATCTTTTATATATCGAAGTAGTCTACGATGAGAAGTTGTACTTGGTGAAGTGCGTGAGAAAGCCTGGCCTTACGCCTCCTCCGCTGCTTGATATCCTGGAGGCGTCATGAAAACAGCAGGGTTGGCACAAGGCATCCTCCATTCCAAGATCTCTATGACTCTGTAGAGTTACACAGAGTAGCTTTAGAAGATTTTCGTTTGGGCCCATTGGTATTGAGCTTCGAGGCATGTTGAAGCGAGGTGCATCGGAAGGTGATCCTTTTTGGCACCCTTCAATGCGACCCTACGGCGGTACATGACCGTGACCTCGTCTTTTACCTCTTCTTGTTCAAGCCTCCCGTAGAAGCTCGCCGCAAACTTAATTGAAGTCGTGAAACGACCTTCTTCGTCGATCCAATCGGTGCCGCTCGGGTTTTTCTAGAACTCATCTCCTTCCTTTCATGTCGCTGCACGCAATACCTCCACACAGTGAGAAGTGAATTAGCAAATGGAGCGCTCGCTCTCAATACTTTTCAACCATCATGTATTGGTATTGTGCTTTTACGCAGGCACTGCCACTGCCCTGCGGGTCAGGCACGCTTTTTGATAGTGGAAGCCTCGTAGGATTCTTGCATTGGAGGATGTTTCTGGGAGCAGGGACTCAGGACCCAAGAGTCATAAGGAAGCGCGCTTGAAATGGAAGCGTAAACGCGCACAATTTCCATTCCCGACACATCAGGGGAAACGAATGCAGTTTCAGTCGCTTGACGCCGGTAAGCCGAGTATCGAAACAGATAGCCGAGTTTACTGTACCTGCTGGCCGCGATCGTGGTCGTGGCCGACAGGTGTTATGCGGTCCCGATGGAACGGCCTTGGGGGGGGGGGGGGGGGGGGGGGGGAGAGAGATAGAATCCCCCCTCCCGGAGTCCTGAATATAGAATATAGGCTTTACTGTCCGAGTTTCCGGTCGGCGAAGAACGGAGACTACTTCCTAAGGTTGTAGCATGCCATTGTGAAAGTGCGATCTCCTTGACACCACCTCTTCCACATCGAATGTGATAGGGCTCGGCTCTTATGATTAAGGTTAAGGCTCTCCGCTTGGTCACAACCACACGGATTTATACGAGCAGAACATGCCATGACATTGCAAGGCAAGTATCTGCTGCTTGCCCTTTAAAAGAGGATCCTAAGGTCATTGATTCGCCACCAGACGACACTGTAACACTTCAAGAGAATTACCGGGAGGCACGGTTTGTGTTTAGCAAGTCATTCTGGGAGAAGTCTCTCTTCTGGATCCTCGACCCCTGAGGAGCAACATCCCATCACTCTGGAGATGACGGCACCTCTTGAAGTAAGTAATGGCTTGTGCGATCGGAAATGCACTCAGCCTTGTCGATACCCATTCCATGGTACCTTCCGATGTCCGCTAAGTCATCTTTACGGTTCTAGCAGGGAGATGTCTTGGCATATACGAATCAACAGCTCCGACGTAAGGTCACCTCCGCATGGTCAGAGACATATAATGATGTCTCTCTCAATTCGAGTTGTTTACGAAACAGATCAAGGGCGCTTCTTCAACATATCAGCCACGTGTCGATCGTGTGCTCTGTGGCTTGGCCAGGGCCAGGTTGGACATTTTCCGTGCTGCACAGAAACTATCCTAGTAGAAATATTATATTGACTAAAGTAGCCATGATCATCTAGGACGGTAGATTAGAAGAGGCTTTGCAACTGCGACCACATCCGTGCCGTACACATCCGTCAAAGTTAGATATCGTCGTGTTGAGCAGGAGCCAATCGTGTGGACTGTTCTCCAGTTTGTTCGTTTATCGTCCATAAAGGAGTCAATATGGGTAGGGGCTGCGTGCAGCTGCGGGGCTGGCAGTTGCTCATTCGGGACTGGTTGTCATTCTGGGGTAAATGACTAACAGGAGGTTCTATTTTGACTTCTGACTAAGGATCAGTACGGAACAGGTACAATTCAGTCTCCAGTAGACGTAGAGTGCTATGAATGGCGTGTGGGATGAGTTCAGGTTGGCAGCAAATCAAATCCTGGCATGAGCCATTGATCATTGTTGCCTCATCGCTTTCTTGCACATTTGGTGAGGCGGGGCGCGGCGAAGTGCAGAATCAATTAACATCACAGATGATGAACAGTTCTGATAACACGTTTTGAAAGTTTGAAGAAGTTACATGGCAGTGCAAAATGATCTGTACCATATCTGTCACCGATGCAGGCTGGCCGGTAACCTTAATTAAACGACGATCGCACACGTGGGACATGGCAAAACACGAACACTGCGTTTGAAGCATTATTGAGAGAATAACTACTTCGATCACGACTGGTGGAAGATGAGATGGAGCTTGCATGGATTATACCAACTGCAACGTGTTTTTTATGAGACTCGTGTCAGAGAAAGGGGACGTATGAATAACAGAACTTGAATTGTTTCATTATCGCCTGGGCTGACCCAGAGTCTTTCATATGAAGGCCATCAATGCAATATCCCCATATCCCCCTTTTCATCTACACAGGCATCAATTTCTCTGAATTGAATGCTTGCAACGGTTAGTTGTAGCCGACCAGATCAATGACTCCAATGTCCACAACTGCTCAGATAGCCCCCTGACATGATTGCTATACCGCACAGGGCAACAAGTGTGGAAGATTCCGTCTCGAGATCACAACACTAGGGCAACCAAAGCAGCGACAGCAAGCATAGCTGCAAGGCTGCCGCTCAATTTAGCCACCTCATTGTTTTGTGCAGGTGTGGTTGGGTTTGGTCCCCTGGTTGGAATGACAATAGTGGAGTTTGGTCCTCTGGTTGGAATGACAATGGTGGAGTTACCAGAAATGATAGTAGTAGCTGGTCCATCTCGATTGGTTGTGGCAGTGGTAGTGGTTGTGCTGTTTCTGGTTGCTAAGAAACCGTTACACAAACCGTTGGAGCATGTGTTGAAAGCACATTGAGCGTTAGAAGTGCAAGAAGCCTGGAAGTTGCCGCAGCGAGGGATCAACATGCTGTTTGTTGCATAGCAATTGGCTCCATTGGCACACTGATTGCGGATCGATGGAGAGCAACTAGCACCGAGAGCAAGACCGCCTGTTGGAGTGGGCGTGGTTGAGACTGGAGTGCTTCTTGCAGTTGTAGTGCTTGCAGTGCTTCCAGTCGTTCGGATGGTTGTAGAAGCTGAAGCTCGAACACAGTATCCCCAAGAACCTCCACACTTGCCAGATATACATTGACTATCAGAGTCACAGTCTGCCATGTAACCACCACATTGATCTTTGCCGTCACTCATGAGAGTGAAGCATTCAACACCGTTAGCACAGGCATTGTCAAGATATCTGTTGCAGAAAGCGCCAATGGGAAGATTGATGCCCGCCGCCGGAGTTGCTTGAGGTGAAGCCTGGACACGTTAGCATTGTTACGTTTTGAGATATGAATTGAAGGCCACGTACGGTGACCACAGCAGCAAAAGCCATAGTAATCGGGCCTACAAGAGTGGAAGGGACATGCATGTTGATTGTGGATGAATATTGTGAAATAGCGAATAGGCTGTGTATAGTAGCAAGCAAGTGATAGCAGCGTTTGCAATGGATGTTGATGTTGATGTTGATGTTGATGTTAATGTTGATGTTGATGATGGCACGATGGAAAATTGTTGAAGAAGGGAGGGGAGAAAGAGGAGACATGAGTTAAGAAAATGGATAATCTATCATTAGCTTGAATAGTAAACAGGAAGGCACGATACTGAGTAGAGAGGAAGGGACGAGTTGAGGTATCCACCACAAGATAGGAGTGGAAGGCGCCAAGAAGACGGGAGCAAGTGAGCAATACATGAGAAAATTGGGGAGTCGAACTCCATTGCAAATGGAGAATAAACCAAGCATGTAATAGGTCCTATCTCCAGAAGCCTCTTCAGCAGAAGTAGTGGACAAGAGGTAGTCAAGTGTCGATTATTTACAACAATTCATCCTTCAAAAAATCATGACTTGACTTGGTTGTCACTGCCATAAAAGCATCTTGAACTCCATACGAATGCTACCAAGCACATGCAGCGCTATATTCGATTTAAGAAATGTCCGTGAACCTTTAAAAGGGCTATGCAGGCTTCTGTAGATACATAGTATGGAACCTGGGAAGAGTGGATGTCGCCCAATATAGAGCAACTACTGATTTTCTGATAAACAACCGAAGAAGAAGATATTGCGTTTCAAAGGACATAGTCGCATAGGGGTGACCCAGGTTTACGAAGCCTCCAGGAGAAGCGTTGGTCATGGCAACGCAACAATGATATGAGTTTGGTAAGTATGGCTATTTGCGACAATATACCCGAGAAATTGATATCCGGATCAACGATACTCGGAAATTAACACAGAGATCATGTTTGAGAGGGCTTTAGGAGTTTAGAAATGTTTGGTAGGAATGTTCAGACCATACTAAACGCTAGATAATTCTGACTAAAAATCTAGCAGATCTAGCGCGAGCCGAGAAACATCTTGACTAGACAATATGCTGGGCTTGAAGAATTGATCTACCATTCGACAGAAACCATATTTCCAATAATATTGTACAAATGAACGTATGGTGATCATAGTCGCCAAGGATATGGGTCAAGCCAAGCTAGCTTATATAATCCAAGCTTTGATCAGACTACATTAGGAATAGACTCAGCCCTGTAGCTTAGCGTGGATGATCGAGCGTAGATTACCCGAATCTGAATTACTTCAAAGTCTCCTGAAGATCCTCACTGTACAACAAACGGCTACGCCATTGATGGAATATACTACATTGTTCTAAGTCCTCGCCGCAAATATGTCACATATCACGCAACAACAAATATACTGTTAAAATTCTTCGCGATGCCTCATTCGACACGTTCCACCTCAGCGACACGAGTCTCAAGTTTGAAGTTTCCTGGGGAAACGAACAAGGCCAACATTCGCTCATCCATGGAGAAATTCCCAGATCACATCGAGTCTCTGGATGTACAAACACTCAACAAGTATCCATCAAGTCCAACACATACAGGTAGTGGGTACGGTAATGATCGTTGGCAACCTCGAAGAGACAGCACAATGCGAGGCGCAGGTTGGAGTAATGGAAGCGCTGGGACAGGAGTAAGAGGGCATGGCCGACAGAAAAGCTTGAGCGACGCCTTCAAGACGATACGAACGAGAAGAGCGAGTGTCAGCGCAAATGTCCATGAAATTTCCGATGCGCTGAAAGCGCCTGTTTCCCCCAAATTAATTGTTCGTAATCCCTCTCAGTAGAAATGGGTTCCCAATGCTGATTGCGACTGTGATATGTAGATACTCTGTGTAATATGGTATATGTCGAGTGCCCTTACGAACACCTCATCGAAAGCTATCCTCAATGCTTTCCCCAAACCTGCCACATTGACCATGATTCAATTCGCATTCGTTGCCTCGTTTTGTCTCTTCTTCTCCTGGCTATCGACCGTTTTCCCCGAACTTAAGAACGCAGTTCCAGCACTACGTCATGGCATTCGATACCCATCACGCGAAGTCATAATTACAACTCTTCCTCTGGCAGCATTTCAAATCGGCGGACATCTATTATCGTCGACAGCGACAGCAAAGATACCTGTATCGCTCGTCCACACCATCAAGGGCCTTTCACCCCTTTTTACAGTGTTTGCATATCGTATTATATTCGACATTCGCTATCCTCTTACGACATATCTCTCTCTCATACCTCTTACATTGGGTGTAATGCTGGCATGTTCGGCTGAATTCCGGGGTAATATCTTTGGAATTCTTTATGCCTTCCTCGCGGCGATCATATTCGTTACCCAGAATATATTCTCAAAACGTCTCTTTAACGAGGCAAAGGCCGCCGAGGCTGCCGGTCTCCACACGCAAACACGAAAACTGGACAAACTTAATTTACTGTGTTACTCCTCTGGGCTTGCTTTCCTTCTCACCTCCCCAATCTGGTTCTGGTCCGAAGGCCTCACCCTACTCCTTGACTTTCTTGCTTCCGGAACCATAGATCTTACGCAAAAGAAGAACTCTTTCGATCATGGTCGATTGACCCTCGAATTTGTCTTCAATGGCACATTTCATTTTGGCCAAAACATCATTGCATTTGTCCTACTATCCATGGTCTCACCAGTTACCTACTCCGTCGCATCTCTCATAAAACGAGTGTTCGTCGTAGTAATAGCCATCATCTGGTTTCAAAATCCCACAACCAAAATTCAAGGCCTGGGAATAGCACTTACATTCTTCGGCCTCTATCTCTATGACCGCACGAACGAGAATTCCAAGAAAGCAGATCGCAAAGCCGCAAATCTAAACATAAAACCCGAATCAATTCTCCCTCTTTCAAATCTCCCGAATGGCTCCATGGGCCGTCAAGACACCATCTTCAAATCCCCCATTAGCACCCACAACGTGCGTGGCTTTTCCAACGGCTACGCACTGTCTTCCTCCACGCCCTCAGCCGACAAAAAGTCAGACGACGGTCCAGGTCGAAACGGACGCGCGAGAGGCACAAGTAACACTTCTTGGTTACCTCCTGGTACGAGACAGGAGGAGACATGGAGACCGAGGGAAAACGGCGTTAATGGCAATGGGATGAGCGTTCTGGAGAATAAGGTTTCTGTAAATTAATGGTTGGTGGGAATAGAATTGGGGCGATGGATATATAGACCATTGGGTGGCGTTCTCTTGGATTTGGGAGTGTTACGATATAGAGAGTGAGAAATTCGATGAAATTAGAAGAGTTTCTGTTTGAAATCAAAAGTCCATAATGTATTGTACTTGGGATGTATAATGAAGTTGTGATGCAAAGATGCTATTCTAATTCGCCGTTTAGGACACATAGTATCAAACTCACCTAGTGTTTGGCATAGCAACACCGTCATCCTCTGTTCTGAATGCGTGTTTACGCCGCCCCTTTTCAATTGCGCCCATAGTCCTGCGTTCCGGTGTTTCCTCCCCACCCAAACATGTTTCTCCATAAAGGCCGTATCCCCTAAATACAAAGGCACGACAAATAGTGCGCGCAAGCATAAAACTACAAGATCATACATACGTTATACCACCTAATCACCATGCATAAGCATTATCATCAGGATCATCGCCATTCCAATCATCATCTCCAGAAACCTCTTCATCCAAGAAATCCGCTTCAGTAACCTGCACCTCGGCCGGCCTCAGGTTGTCGATTCTGACTTCGACGATATCACACATTCCCTGGATGACCTCTATCTCTCTTTCTTTGCCTTTGCTAGGTTTCTTTCTTTGGATTGGCTCGTCGTCACTCCCTGGAGAGATAGTGGCATTGGCGGGTGTGAGGGCATTACTAGGACCATCTAAGCCGGCAATTTGTCTTTTTAAGGTGCTAATCTCGAGAGCGAATCGTACAGGCCGTTGGGGCATTGTGATGATGCTGTTCTGGGGGTTGGCATAATCTTCGGACTCGGAGCTATTGGAGCTCTCCATTGATTTGTAGTCTTTGGGTTGGGTGGCACAAGCACGTGTTGGTCGGCCTCCTGCTGGAGCTGATCGGGACGAGAACTTGTCCGTCTTCACGGGCTTTGGATGCTTCTTAGTACGCTTCTCGACAATCCCTGGGGATCCTAAGTCGACAGAACCCATAGAGTTGCCACGATTGCCATTTAAAGGACGACTCATTGTCGTATTGTTCTGTGGCTCATGGAGGACACGCTTGAAAACATGATTCAGTGACCCCACCCACCTATCGCGGAACGAAGCTCTGTCTCGCCAAGCAATGTTCAATATCGCTTGGATTGTTAAGCTTCGAAGATCTGAGAGTGTTGGAGCATTATCAAGAAGACTTTGAAACATCATCTCAGCTGCTTCAGTGCCCCATTTACGTAGGTGAAGCAACTCCAGGGTTTGAAGAGATGAAGGCCAAGTTGGAACCTGACTTGGCGACAACAGGCTCTCATAAACTGGCTCGGAATCGTGATAAGAAACATGTAAATTAAAATATTTGAGGTCCATCCGAAAAATTTCCAGGTGGGAGCAGGCGGCGCCGAGGATCGGGAGAAAGGACAAGCTTAATGATTGGTTGTGATTGAGGATCAGCTCACGAAGTTGACCACCTTGACTTAGCAAGAATGCCGCTAAATCATTGGCTGTTACTTCCCAGCAATTCAACAATTCGAGATGTCGCAAAGTACCAGGCAATAGTGGTAGGAGCCTGGCATTGACGAGCGTCGAGGATTCGAAGACAAGGTGATCAAGATTATTGAGCTCCTTCAAAGAGTCGGCTAGTATGATTTCGTGTTTCGGATCATCTTCCTTCAGATTCGAGAATGGAACCTGATAGTTTACGAATGATATCTTTCGAAGTGCAGCAAAGCATGGCCTAGAATGAATCGATTGAAGCTTGTCGATTGACCACACCTTACCAGCAAGTCTCGAGGACCATCGCCAGCTTCTTAACCTACATACGTCCATTTTGTCTCCTCTTGATTGATCTGCAGTTGGGTCGACATACTCTAAAGCATCAAATATCCTTTCGGGATAAGTCCACCTTATTTTTGCATCGAGTTCTCTGTACGGTGGCATATCCTTCTGATCATGAAACTCCAACGTTGTAAGAACAGGAAGGTGTTTGATCAAGCCGTAAAGATCCAAAAGTCCACTGCCGGTGAGAACGTAGGCCGCAACTTGAGTGACATCTACGCAAAGAGACTTTATCTTCCGCCTGTAATTAAATGCTTGCGTTGCTGGGTTGTCACACAACAAATCTACGAGCCTATGAGCCTTTATCATTGGTACCAAAGGGGGGGATGCGTATAAGGCGGCAAGAGCTGGCTCAGCAAAAGATCGGCACAGTCTTGAAGCATCCAGAAGCCATCTTTGAGATGGTAATGGCTGGAATGTATGCTCATCGTAGATCGGATAGGCAGCGTACTCGAAGACTTGAACGAGTATGTGGTAGGGCAGTTCTTGCCAGCGCGGGATGATGCCTGAGTATACAAAAGGCTTCGGCTGCGTGGATTCGACACTTTTGGTGGACTTCAACAGTTTTGGCCATCCTGTTGTTCTGTGACTCCTAGCTTTCGAATTTTTTTGGCTCGAGGTACGGATAGTGTTATGAGTTGTTACAACAGCCTTCTTCTTCTTTTGCACCGGTTCCTGCAGCTCATCTTCTGATGTGTCGTGATCGTGCGCTGATGTGAAAGGACGGTGGCGCTTCGAAGAACGGGTCACAACCTTTGGGGCACGAGTTCGTCGATTCGATCGGACTGTACGGCGTTGGCCCTCGATGTCGTCATCATCGCTGTAATCTTCCTGGTATATGCCTTCATTTTCGGAAGATGACGAGTTTGATTCAGCGTAGGAGACAGTCTGTCTAGATCTCGTTGCTCGAGTTGATGTCTTTTGTGGTGCCCTGCGAGAGGAGCTCGAAGCCATGACTAGTGATTAGTCAATTGATAGCAATGCACACAGCATGAGAACACCGCTGTGGTCTTGTTGTGGTTGGCTGGTTAACAACAATTTCCCACGCCCATTATCAGCAGCTCTAGTTGAGGTTCGGGATGGTGTTTGTAAGGTTGGAGAAGAATGGCAAATGGAGGGGAATGTTTGAGGCCCGAATAGAAATGAATCATCTAAGTAATCCTGTTAAAGTTATCCCTGTCGTCTTCAGCCTTGCAGAAGAATCAAAAAGCTATCAACCAATCGGTGATTGATCCGAAAGCTTGGCAAGTAGATGGGGCTACACGCTATGGAATGATGCAGCCTCGTCTGCAATTATTACGGGGGTACAGATGTAAACGTATATATGATTCAAGTCTCCTCACATATGTCATTCGTTATTACATCGACGACGTGTCAAACAAATAATACTTGCTTGAAGCAGACCGGCTGGCCAAAGCATACAAAACTATTACGTGACGCGCGTCCAGTCCATGCGTCTCGTGGCATACCACATTCACAGCGGGTTACTACTTAGACAGAGCAATACATTTTGTTCTAAGTGAGCGTCGCGGCAATTGTAGCTGAAATCATCATCATTCACTTTGGGCATGATAACCGCTCATTCGCCCGTGGTTGTGAAAATATCTCCGCCTATGGACACGCTCACTTCTCGGTCAACTTAGCGGTAACACTGCGCTTGACACCTCTCCAGCTAGCCAATGAGAGTTCAAATTTATACGAATACACTTAGTCGATTCCAAGACTAGTGTCATGGCTACTACTGAAAATCGGACGCCTCAATGGCAAATCTACTTAAGCAAGTCATCGATTAAACTATCAGATTCCCACTTACGAATGGCACCCGCTTCAAAACATGATCGGATCCTCAACAATAACGACATGGACGAAGGCACTCGACCTCCAAAACGGAGAAAATTCAATCTCGAGTCTTACTCCAAATCTAGAGAAACCCCAACGTTTCAACGGCAAATCGTTCCATATTACCCGCACAACCTTCGTCAGCCTGTGGTACTCCCAACAGTAAGGGCTATCGAGAGCGCTCTGCGGATCGACATGAAGCAGTTTTCTATCGAAAAAATCAGGCAAGGTCCAGTAATTGAGCTTAATCCGCTTAAAACGAACATCGTACAATGCCGTTGCTCCTTAACATTGTGTGGTTACAACACAGGAGCACATCACAAACAGGTAGTGTGCCATCTCACTAAGTCGCTTCCTCTACAAATTTCTAGCGACGGCCCCAATGATCAGTCCATTGAGTTCGCCTCTAGCGATGCATTCTTCGATGTTTCTTCTGATCTTCTTGGCACCTATCGATGGACTCCAGAAGAGAGATTTTACACTTTAGCAGACCAATATTCTATCGAAATATCGATTGTACCACAAGACAACCTTGAATGCTGGCCAATAGTGAATATCTCCCCTTTGACATCTTATGGACCGATCACTCGAGCAATAAAGTACGGCTGTGCGTCTAGGATGGATGTGACGCTCAACTGCAAGACAGTGATAAAAGTAGAGAACCAAAAGCTATTATCTTCAATTTCAATGTCCTGTGGGAGCCTATCGTGTGGCGACAATGCGAAAGGTTGTCACGGAGAAGAACAGAACACCCGACACACCCTTGAAATACACACCAGCTGGGCCCGTTCTCTCGTGAGCTCCAAGGCGAAGGGAAAGCCTTTCAAGGATTATGTGGAACGCTGGGCTCGGAAGAAAGCAGTTCCAGGTGTTATATCTTTTCGAAATAACGCCCCAAAAACACCCAAGACCATTTCGATCTCTACAGCGTCTTCCTCATCATGGCCAGACTCTGGACATAGTACTCCGATAACCTCAGAAGATAGCCGACAATTCAATGGCGAGCTTGAGGTCAAAAACCCTTTCCCGGTTCCTAGTGCCGGAGAAAAGGCACCATCGAGAGCCTCTCCGGTAGAGGTTTGTCGTTCTGACCCTTCTATCAACACCCGAATATCTGATACCGATGGAGCATCTATAATACAGATTACTCCAACAATTTCTCGTCAACTTCGAAATCGTCCGCATGTTTCCCCACTACCTGTTCGGAATCGAGTCAAGCATAAAATCCCCCATACCTCCAAACCTCTTTTCCACACCATCACAAAACAGCGTCTCTATCCGGGAGACGATCTTCCAGACACGGATGAGGAGACTGAAGAGCATTGGCTGAATCACAAACACCAGGATATTGTGGGTGACTACACTGATCTCAACGATTTTGAAAAGGAATATATCAAGAAATGGAACGTATTCATTACCACAGAGCAGCATACAGTTCCGACCTTCTTATCCCACGCTATGAAGCGTTTTGTCGATGCTAATAACAGATGGATCGGCGAGAAGGGGCCCAGACAACGGGAATGGACCAAGCATTGCATGTACCTAATAATGCGTGGGATTATGACCGAGCAGGAGTTTTCGACTTGCTTAGATATTCTCGATCATAGTAGAGTTGGCATTTCAAGAACTCCAAAGTTGATTATTCCATCAGTGCGAGATCGAGGAAATCTGGATTGTGTCCTAGAATGTTTCTAGAGGCACTTGGCCAAGGGACGTATAGTCTATCTAACTGAAGGGATAGCCTGCCATGGCGAAGTAGGTCGTCCTTAAGGTTAGAGAAAAATCTTCACAACGGGATTGGCTGATAATATTTAAAAATGTCTCCAAAAATTCTATCACCGATCATGTGCTATGGTTTCAGGGCGCCATTTGGAAAACTAGTTATGTGACCTTCGTTTCTATAACAGGCGGCCGCTGAAACCGAACAAATTACTCAACGACTGAGAGGAACCCATGGGCGAGGGGAAACAAATATTTATTGAAGATAAATTGCATTAACAGGCAACACATATGAGGGAATAGCTAACGGGTGAAAGAGCTTTAAAATAGCGTAAATAGGAATAGCGTGATCGTGCCCAATAATTTGGAAGAGATCAAGATACAATCATATAACATGTATAAACTAAATTGGTATTTCCAGTAGTAACTAATGCCATATCCCAGGGACATTTTCTTGAGACTTCAATAAGCTCAGTTTAACCGGTTGTCACTAGAAGTTTTGAAGTCAAGAGGATATATTCCATTCAGTGTTTTACAAGCTGCTTGGTAGTTGCTAGGGACCTAGCCTTATTTTGTTACTTGAACATTAGTTTAGTAGTCACTCTAAGAACCATGTAAAGATCAGGTTGATCTCAATTAATCCTTATAACAAAAGTAATAACTCCCATGTTGCCTTGATGGTAGTAGGTTATAATAGAGATGGGTTAATTTCAAGGTTTTACTATCAAAGTTTTTGTTGACCCTGAATATTTATGCCCCGGCACATCCTCTCTCGCTTCTGCCAGAATAATAAAGTAGACGCTATTGTAGAATTGGTCGGAAGCTACCATACTGTAGTTTTGCAAGTATGTTCCTCGCTAACAGCCTCGACTCCGCTATGACACTAGCAACATGGGGTCCGAGCGTTATCGCGAACGTGAGGCGAGTGAGGCTCCAGCCACACCACACTGCAAGTGCCCGGTCCACTTCACCCGACCTTAGTTATCATCCCGATAGATCGAAAGTCGAACACTACCATCACTGTCAAAACATCCTTCGCAAAACTCTGAAATACATTCAGAGACTCGCCCTCAGACACGCTTTTGACTGCGCTCATCACGATTTGATGCTACCACCTCGTCTCCCTTCATCTGCAGACTTTCCAGCAATTGGGGCTGCACCGCGCATGTTTCTATGAGGCCGCGCTGGTTGTTGCACCGCTCGTCTTGGGTTGGAGAGTTCGACAATGAATAGCCCTTGATCGACTGGAACCAGGGCTGCACGATCGAAAATCGCAGTACAGAGCTGTCACGGCCTCGAAGACTCGAAGCGCAAGTGAATTAAAATCCTCGTCCCCTCTTCCACCCCGATTTCGCGCTTCTTCTCCCGCCGGCGCATAGCTCTGTGAAGCTGATGTGAATGCGCTTCCACCTTGCGGATACCCGCTCACTTTCGACTCTCGGTGAAGACCACCGTTTGAATCCTCGATCTCGAGCCATTCTGAGTTCAAGCTCCAACTAGTCAAATTAAGACCGCGGCTGCCATACAAGAACCGTTCGCCATGGATGGTAAGGGCAGGAAAGGACTGTCATCCGAATATAGAGCAGACCTCGATGAGCTGGACAAACAGATCGACCTTATTAGAGACAAGCATCTACCTCAAGTAAGTTTGTCTGCGTTCGTCTGAGGTTTTGTAGTATTTGGCTAACAAAGAACGGCCAGACCCCTCACATCCTCTTTGTCAACACGAATAACCCATTCCTCCCCGAGTTTCCCCACGAGAACAAAGACACGCCCTTCGCACCTCACGAAGTTAGATCTTTGCAGTATATGACTTTGATCGCGGATGGTGATAGAGGTATCGCACAGGCAAGAGGAAATTGGGAGGATGAATTCGCTGGACTTCCACCTCCAAGTGCCGACGCGCGCAGCAATACTCCGACACCCAACTCTTTGAACAAGGACCAGAAGAAGCCTGCTGTTAAGTACTCTATCAAAGACTACAAAAACATGAAGCAAACTGGTCTGAAGCCTTCTCCAAAACCGCAGGTAGCAGATTCAGAGCGCAAACCAGGTCATACGAGAAATCCTAGCGGTTCGATGGGAGATACACCGATGTCGCGTGTTCCTTCTATGGAGGGTAGTCTTGCAGGTAACAAGGTGAATGGCACAAGCACGACGAGCACCTCTATACGGCCTGAAAAAGGCACTCGCGAAAATAGGTAAATGCACCAACCATATCCTCGTACAAGTAATCTAACAAGAATTCTAGACCAAACGAAACTCGTCCCACTCGCCCCGAGGCCAAGGAGAGGCCCCGCCCTAATACTAATGGCCATACAGAGCAGACCCGCGATGCGATTCAGAAAAAGGACCACAATGCACAACTTTCCAAGAATGATCAACAACGAGCTTCGCAGCACATAAAACATGGCCTCCCACCTCGTCCACAATCTCCGAAACGTGATAGACTAGTGTCTGAATCTAAAAAGAGGACTCTCGAGTCGGCGGCAGCTCCTCCCGAAAAACGAACCAAAATCGAGCCAACAAAGTCAACTACAAGCTGGCTACAGAGTTCCGCCAAAAAGTCCGAAGTTCGATCAGAAACAAAGCCATCTCCCGTCAAAACCTCAAAGCCACAATCACAATCCTCACAAACTTCCCCGCTTCCCAAGAAGCCTATTCACTCGAAACCAAACGAGTCAAAACCAGCTAGCAATCCACGTCCCGATAAGCCTCGTAACCTTCCTCCACTTCTCTCGCCTCTTCCAGCAGATCTTGATAAAGGTCCTGTGACTCATTCTTCTTCCTCTGGATTTGCAAATAATAGAAGGGTAGAATCTGGCAAGAATTCTTCGTCCAATACTCCATCAAAAGCAAAACACCCTGGCTTGGAAATTTTTGCCTCGAAGAATCCGAATGCTACGAGATCGTCCCCCCTCTCAACACCGCCTAAATCTTCGTTGTCGCCATTCAATCTCCCTCCGATTCTATCTCCTGGTTTGCCAGACATCGTTGAGCAGGAGCTACTTCGATTACAGCAGAAATCCGCGGCTTTGAACACTGTTGAAGCTCGCCATGAGAAGGTACGGCAGCCAGACGCTCCTGGTGTGGCTCGCAAGACTGTTAAGTCGAAAGTTGGACATCCGCCAAAGAAGGTTCACCCGGAATCTAGCAGACCACTCGACCATGATAAGCCAGTGACTTCTGCTAAACACACTCTTGTCGTCAAGTTGCCGTACAAAAAGTCGTCCGGAAAGATCATCGAACAGTTGTTGAGATTGAAAGCAAAACCTTCTACAGAGTTTCGAAGGCTTGAAGCTCAACGTCTGGGGACACAGCTGCCAATGGCAGCGCCACGAAATAATTTTTCGGATTCTGATGAAGAGACTCCAGCACCAAGTGGCTCTAAGCCCAAGCCAACCTCATCTGCCACTGCCCCTAGCAAAAAGCGCCCATTGGATAGTTCAGATGCCCATTCTATTGAACCCCCTGCCAAACGCAAAGAAAAGGAAAAGGAAAAGGAACATGTAGAAACACCGAAGCCAAGCACTATACAACTCAAGCCAGCCTTTAAGTCACCTGCTCCTAGCGGCACGAGTGAGAAGGCTCTACTGTCCACACCCAAGAGGGCTGACGCTATGAAAACCGTCGCAATGCGCAAAGTGGATTCTAACGATGGAAATGCACGAACACCGCAAGGAGCTGCTATCAGCACACCTGCCAGTGCGGAAAAGCCTCGCATCAATGGAGAGGTCCGAATGTTAAATCCAGAAGTCGAGAAGCTCAGCGCTGAAGAGAAGCGTCTAACTGTTCTCGCAAACAAAGTGAAACACAAGATGGATGATATCATAAAGATAAAGAGCGCAAACCGAGCCGCTGACCCTCCGTCCGAGCATCAACGGAAACTTGGCATGTGCGTAGGCTTAGAGGCGATTACTGTTTATATGAGTGCATTCCAGGCAAGTACCCGGCATCAACTTATCGTGAAACGCGTCTCAACTACACAATGGGAGTCCATTATCGGACTATGGGGATTCGTGGATAGTCAGAGCAAAGATTACCCAGCGCTGAACTCCCTTAGTGCTCGGCTTGGCGCAATTTGTCGAGAAGAGCTTCGACGAGCAGGCGTAAAATCGAGAGAGTACCAAGCCAGGGAACCAAAGTTTCTCGACTCTTTGCGGAGCCATGACGAAGAACGCGACAAGCTTTGGACCCGCGCACATTTGTCGAAATCTACATTATTGGATTTAGGTGTGAGGGATGTTTTGGGACCTTGGACCACTGTTCAGGAGGCTACAAATCACGCCATGGATGTCCTAGGAGCATACTCGAAGAAGGAAAGGCTCGGCTGGAAGAGAGATCCTGAGACTTAGTGTGATGATTGGCGCTTGTCCAACACATTTCGATACATACGGCGCAAACGAACACCTGGCTCCTACCTTTCACAAAAATCTTGGCAGGGGCTCTCACGATATGGGAATACTCTCCTCAGATTGTACTCAATAAGTTGTGATAATTCCAGCCACATCTGCGAAAATTGTTTGTGACAAAAGCAAACATGAAAGCGAGCAGTCGGCCTTGTATTCATGACGAATCGCAGCGAATGCTTTGATGAATTTTTTATTTTCGGGATCTTGTTCCCTGGACGGGACATGGTTGGGAAGGAACTTTGCACTATACCCCAATGTTGCTTTTTTTATTAATTGGTCTTAATGAATGCTGTGGTCATACAGGGGCCACTACAGTGCGTTGGCAGAAGGTGTGTCTTTGTGAGATATGAGAAAGGCAAAAGTAAGAATGACTTTGTATAAGTAGATCTGAATACATCCCGGGTTGTAGATGAGACCGGTGACATAGTGAATCGGGCCAGAGGAAGGATAGCCTAGAGATAAATAAATGAAAGATTCAAAAACAGAGTAGTTTTTATTCTTGGCTTCTTCGATGTGTAATGCCTTTCAAGTTATTAAAACTTTCGGTTCGACAGAATCGCATTGATGATCTAACCATACGCAATGATGACTACTACGTGAAGCACAGCTGTCTCATAGTACAATGTATGAGCTATGTATATACCTAGTAATTATGTATTAAGATCACGTGTTATTACCAAGGCCACAAGTCTTTGCTATACGCACCGCTCGCCTTTCACCCGAGACGAGTTATAGCATGAAATAGAGACGAGACAGGTTTTCCCGCTCTTTTCCCCGTCTTAAGTTAATATCATAAATTTTCCTTCTTACCCTGATAAATATTGGTTGAATTATCGCTGGAGTTACGCAAGTGACAGTCTTCGAGCCTAAAGCTCGCTTCTTGCACTCTGGCCACTTCTGATTCTGTACGCTATTTATAAACATATTCAGTACTACTAGAGAATTGGTTGCCCATACATTTCAACAAGTTACAAAGTAAATAAGAGGGGTATAAAGCTAGGTTCTGGATTTTAAGGAGAGATACTCGGCATACTTGTGAACTACTAGAATGACATACCTACCGCCTTCCTGATCTCAACACCAAATCATAAAGGCCTTTCTCGATCCTTCCGGATGAACAGACAAACACGAAAGAATTTCTTAATCCACCACTGATTCTATGAACGGCAAGGTGTCAGGTCGGGTATGGAGTGATTGTTTGGTGGGATGGAAAGAAAAGAACGAGGAAAGTAATAAATTTGAGGGGAGATCTAAATATTTGAATACGTGGTAAGCTTAGGGGACTTTATTTGATCATCACTGATACCTCAGCAGCCCGAAAATCAATAAAATGCCCCACTAAATTTTCGTTAAATACCATCCTGCTTTATTTCCTGAACGTCACATTTGAACTTGTACGTAGAAGAGGCGCAAAATAAAATCCTTGAATATGATTCCTCCTGAGTGTAGCATGTTCATTGCACAGCCCCTCAATTGCATAAATCCGCACGTGGGAAAACATAATAATATGAGAAATCTGCTTCGATTGAGAGCTTTAAACTCTTAACTCCGCAAGACTCTAGGCCAAATTACAAACATCCCAAATTCCTAATCTACATATATGGATGAAACTCGCCCTCGATAATACCGTGCCACGAGAGCAGAAATGAGAGTAGAGAACCGCTCAACTAATGACCATCGCCGTAGAACTGCTGTCCCCATTAAGCGCCTCACCCGCCGCCGCACCACCAACCACATACCTTGTACTTGCCACCGTCGGAATCTCATCCTCATCCTCATCATCCCCCATATCCCCATGCCTCTGTTCCCATGCCTTCACCTTCTCTAAAATCCACTTCGTCGAACTATTCTCATAGTGCTGCAGCATATTGCCTAGGCCACTCGCCACGCTCTTCTGAACGTTGCCGTACTTGAATTTCGCGACTTTGTTTCGGTTGTGCTCGTCGGTCCAGCAGGAGTGGTCTGGGTTGACGTAGAGGAGGGAATTGCTGCGGTACCATGAGCGGAGGTTAGTGTCGGTTTCTGAGCGGACGGGGCGTAGGGAGCCGGTTATGTAGGCGAGGATGCAGGGGATGCGATCTTTAGCGTCTGGCATAGAAGGTTAGTTTGGGTTTCAAACTATGTAGACAAGAGAGGTACTTGCCTCGGGAAGTGAGAAGTTGCTTGATACCGAGGTATGCATCGCCTACTCCCATAAGGACGATGGATGCGTCCTGGTTGATTTGAAGATGGTTGTCCCAGAGATAGGAAAGTAAGTCCCTTGATAACTGTGCTTGATCTTCATCAGTGGCTTTGTCATGAATAGGGACTTTGTCGCCGTCTTCTATCATCTTCGGAATGTTAACATCGATGACCCCAAAGCTGTTTTCCACGGCCCATTCAACATAATTTGCTAGATCCGTGGTCTGCCCATATTAGATATATAAGGTGCAGGGCATACAGTGGAACTCACCATCCAAGCATTATGCGATTCGACAGTATTGCGTAGCCTGTCTGGCTGGGCGAAAATCTCCGGACTGTGCCTTTTTAATAAATGTAGTGGTCTGAAGAATCGAACGCTTACGGATCATGTATCAATAGTAAAATTCTTTTAGCCTGATGAATCCGAGGGGTGGCTAGAACTTGGTTTTGGAAAGCTCTTGATGTGTTTCGCATAATAGGCATGTTGACCATATTGTGCTTCTTGCTCAGAACGCTCTTTTCATAAACACGTGCCACGACACTGAACCGTTCAGCGTTTCGTGATTGCAGTTGAGGAACTTGGACGACACCAGGCCGCAGGCAATTCCAGTAGGGGCTATGATAACTTCTCACCAGTTCGAGATCTTTGCCAGCTCGGTGGTTCAAAGGAGAAAGCTCAATTCGTTTTGGAGGTTCGCCCATCAAGGTTTGCGTGACGGCAAGCGCCGACTCTGATATAGCTGTCAAATTGTACCCTCCTTCTAGACATACTGCTAGCTTTCCGCCAGCCAAAGACATTAGCATATGTGTCATATGTGAATAGCATTCCGGTGAAACAAAGCATCCTCCGAGGTCGTCCCCTTTAGCAGCATCGAAACCCGCAGATATAATGACTAGATCAGGGTTAAATTCATATCCGATCGGCATAACTAGCTTCTGAAATGCTGCCATATACTCTGCATCGCCCATGCCTTGGGAATGCCAACCAATGTTAATATTCCGACCCACCCCTACCCCACCACCAACATTGGGGATGCCTCCATCGGGGATGGTCTCGTCTTCAGGCTTTCCTGGGTAAAATTGGTTACCATTGCTGTCCTTGTAAACGTGTATGGAGATGTACAAGACATTGGGATCGTCGTAGAATATGTTTTGGATACCATTCCCATGATGTACATCCCAATCCAGAATCAATACCTTTCGGCAAAGCTCTGGGTGATCTTGCATACAGACTTTCGCCGCGATGGGAACATTGTTGAAAAGGCAGAAACCCATAGGCTCGTTGAACTCAGCGTGGTGGCCAGGTGGTCGAATCACGGCGATACCATTCTTAAGTTCACCTAAGACTACCCTCTTACATGTCTCAATGGCTCCACCAGCCGAGAGTAGAGCTGCCTGGTATGTCAGACCACATACATATAAGGACTTTCGATCTGAATCCATGCTTGCTGACATCACTCGGAGTTCATCCGTGGATTTTGACGCAAGGTCCTTTACCCATTGGAAATGGGGCTTGGTATGTGCTAGACAAATCTCGTTTTCTGTCGCATTTCGAGCAGGGATACGCCATAAATACTTGGTTGGTGACTCTTTCAGGACAATTTTCAGGTCCGATTCTCCGCCAGTGTACACGAGTCCGGCATTTCTGAGAGCCTTCATGATATACTCTATGCGTCTTGGATCCTCTGGGTGATGCGAGTCTTCTGAGTAGTCCGCATTGGCATGAAACTTCATGCGATCATCGTAATAGCAGCCTGTTGGGAGGTACGCTTTCCTCCTCGGTGGTTGGATAGAGGTCTGCGATGGCGTCGAGTCACTCGATGATTCCAGTATGGAATCTTGAGTGTCTCCACGCTCCTCGTGATGGTTGATGTTCAAATCTCGCGGATCCATGAAACCATTCGACAGTGTATTGCCATTCACTGTGTGCAAGACATCGTTATCTTGCATTATGATGTCTAGTTCGCCGGCCTGTATTACAGGCAAGGAAGAGTCCATCATGGAGGAAACGCCAGTGCTCGACCCGCCGCAGGCTCAAGTGAAGAAGCACTAAGCAGCGACCAATGAAAAGGCTAAGATCATTCAGTCTAGGTAGACAGTAGACAAAGATCGCCTCACAGGCGCTTAGGCTGGCGTAAAGGTTAGGTGTGAAGTTCGTTGTGCGGTATGGTGATATGCTTGATGCTATGAGCTTGTTAGAATCACCAACCAAGCTACAATTAGCGGAAACATGCCGAAGGAATTTCAATATATACAGCGGTACAATAATAGGGTAGGAACAGCCTCATTGGAGATCATAATACAGTTACAACAAGGAAAGTGACTAGGCCTACTGGGAAAAACTAAAGTAATAGGAATTGACAGCAGCAAAGTTGTCAGAGGTGAACAAGAAAACATAAATAATCAAAGATATTCGAGACTTCAAATGTGACAACCTTACAGAATTGAATATGAAAGCTCTGAATTCGGCTAATATTTGTTTCGCTTAAAACACTCGAGTTAGAGAACTGATCTTAGACGCGAGTAGTAACATATTTTAACTTACTGAGATAGCACGCCCCAGATCTCCCCCGGAGAGATGTGTCCTGATGTATCCTTGAAGCGGCAGTAGTCTACGATGTATAATATCACTGCGCAAAGGCCGATGAGAGCAAGAGAGTGTGGTGATGGGTAGATGCGCGACCGGAGAAGTAGGGGCAGAGTTAAATTGGGCATGGAGCTCCAGCGCGATTCGCGAAACGTTCATGAGCGAAAGCTAGCAGGGGTCTGTGGTTTTATTGGCTGAGAGTGCTCGAAATCAGTTAATATCACGTGAGGAAAGAAAAAACAGCCTACCTTACTCCGGATATTTGCCCCCCAATAGACTTGACTTTAGCGAATGATTGACTTCTTTTAAATTCGATTATATTAATCTTACTATATATGTATGACGTCAAAGATAGATAACCACGCTATCAGATGTATGTACACACACATTCGAATCAAATAGAGCAAGAAAATTACTTGCCACTGCCACTGCTGTTCGTTCGTAACTTTAAGTTCCCTTTCAACTTACATTTCGATATTATAACAATTATCCTGTGATATCTACCTGTGCTTCTCACGCGCGATAAATTACACTGCTGCTCAGTCTGGTTGTCAGTTTTCAGAGAACAACTTTTACCATTAATCGGGAGAATAGTGAGCCTCACGCCCAGAAGCAAATTCATAATTCATCTATAGTTTCTGTTAGATGGAGGTGTGATACGACCAGAAATATTAGACCATGTTACCGTAAATATAGTTCTGCATATGCTAAGAAGACCTGTCATGGGGCCGAAACTCTCGATTACCAAAGTACTTTACACCAGAATCATATTGAGTATTATTCATTGCACCAAATTTTGAGGAGAGAACTTCTATTCATACTATCATGAGGCATTCATAGCTCATCAGGGGTTCTTAATGTATATAGCTTCCAGTCTGTCCATTTTCCCTCAAAGCCTGCCCTTAAGTACATCCCTGCCAAGGAAAACAGGAATCAGAAACCGTTTGCTCATGATCATAAATTGGAAAAGTGAGTAAAACCCTACTTTCCAGCATCAACCTTTGCAATGTAGCTGAGAAGGTCGAGAACACGGCGAGAGTAACCCCACTCGTTGTCGTACCAGGACACAAGCTTGACGAAGTTGTCGTTAAGGGAGATACCGGCCTTGGCATCAAAGATGGAGGAGCGGTTGTCGCCGTTCAAGTCAGTAGAGACGATGTCATCCTCAGTGTATCCGAGTATGCCTGATAAAAGTTAGTTTTGAGGTCAATTGCTAGGATGGCTGGAAATATGTACCCTTGAGAGGTCCATCAGCGGCCTTCTTGACAACAGCCTTGATCTGATCGTAAGAAGCACCCTTCTCGAGGCGGACGGTCAAGTCAACAACGGAAACGTTGGCTGTTGGGACACGCATGGACATTCCGGTGAGTTTGCCATTGAGGGCTGGAATGACCTTTCCGACAGCCTTAGCGGCACCAGTGCTGCTAGGAATGATGTTCTGGGCAGCAGTACGACCTCCACGCCAATCCTTTGCAGATGGGCCATCGACGGTCTTCTGGGTGGCAGTGTAGGAGTGGATGGTGGTCATGAGACCCTCAATGATGGTGAACTCATCGTTGATGACCTTGGCGAGAGGAGCAAGGCAGTTGGTTGTGCAAGAAGCGTTGGAGATGACCTCAACATCGGACTTGTAGGTATCCTCGTTGACACCCATAACGTACATAGGAGCATCAGCAGATGGAGCTGAAATGACAACCTTCTTGGCACCACCCTTCAAGTGAGCCTTTGCCTTCTCAGTGGTGGTGAAGACACCGGTAGACTCGACAATGTAGTATGCACCGGTCTCGCTCCATGGGATGTTGGCGGGGTCTCTCTCAGTGTAAAACTTGATGACCTTGCCATTGACCTTCAAGCCGTTGTCGAGTGCCTCGATCTCGCCCTTGAATTGACCGTGGGTGGAATCATACTTCAACATATATGCCTGGATCGTACAAAATCAGTATCATGTGCAAAATCGGTGCGAGGAGCGATAGCGGGGAATTTACAGCGTAGTGGGGTTCAATGAAAGGATCATTGACGGCAACGATGTCGATATCTTCGTGCTCGACAGCATTGCGGAAGACGATACGACCAATACGACCGAAGCCGTTGATTCCGACCTTAGTTGGTGCCATGTTTCTGCTGTTCTGGTTAGAGCTGGGTCAAATATGGTTCGGTACCCGAGACGATAACAGAGAGCTGTTGGTAGCTTCAAGATGCAGCAGCTGGAAGTTATAGAGGGAAGAAGATGGAGAGGTATGAAGGTGATTTATACATACAGATTGTCTAGAGGAAAGTTTCTTTGGGAGATTCGTGAAATTTGCGGTTGATGGTAGGGAAGAAGAGTTTGATCGGATGCAAGAGCAAGTGGTGGGGTTATGTTGAATTGGGCAAGATGGAGCTAGCCCCATTGGGACGAGGGGCATTCGTCCTGGGTTTTGGCGAGGGGCTAAGAAATCCACTGGACGATTGAGCAGTAACAGCAAGGCTACGCCAATAATAATCATGCCAACAGGAAAGTCACAGCTCCGGCAAGGGAGGGGTCATCAAGATTGGACAAATGATACGCCCTGCCACTGATTATTTTGCTGAATGAAACTTTGGTTTTTCCTGATCTTATCTCGTCGAGGCAACTGTTTTACCTGCTCTTGTTATTTTCTGCGTTTTTCCTCGCTCCAGATGATCACGGCGTTGACGACGGAGCATTAAAAATCTCTCACAGCAGTTTCGTTACGAGGCTGTAGAGTCATATTGTGTCTGTCAGCCACAGCACATCATCCAGTCTGGCTAGGCCAAGCTTGGAGGAGAGAAGCTCATTCCCTATTTTCGGAATCTCTCGGTTCGTCCGACTGAATAAGATGGATTTCACGATAATTCGGTTGTAGACTTGAACTCCTCTCATCCGAATTATCGTGAGTGTTCCGAATCTTTTGATGCCAATTTGAGCATGCCCATCTCGACATGATCCTCGCCTGTCCCTGGTGGTTCCATGGGTGTAGAAAGCTCCATCCTCAGCAGGAGGTCTCTTCGGTGGACCCCGAATGCTCCGTCAGCTAGACACCTAGAGCTACCCTCAAGGTAACGCCACATCCACCGCTCTGCCACACGTGTTGCTCAATTTTTCTCGTTGCATGGTCTGATGTTTCCATCTCATTATTCCCTCAAAGTTGTAACAGCTCACCATGTCATAGCTACAGTCAGAGGGAGAGCTTGGAAGTTGATCTTCTTTTTGGCTTTGACAAATATTTGAGGCGCCGGCCAAATCTTCGGGCTTTTCTTTTTCTTGATAACGCCCCACGTCTTTGGGACTTTGGAAGCGAAAGGCTGTTGGACATGCATATCGCCAACCTTATTATGAAGACAGAGGAGGGCTGGAGATAGAGCACTTGGAACGTCATTGTCTTCAATACCCCGCTCCCCGATACTTCACTCAGCTCTGACTTGCTAAAATCACGTGCGATACAAGGTCAATATATGCAAGTGGATTACCCACACGTTCAAGATACAATCAAAGCTGGGAGGGACAGAGCTCTGAAATCCAATCATCTACATGTGGGTTAGAGATATCATACGATCTGCACTCTAGAGCGAGTTTCTTTCGCTCGTATCACGTGCTCTTTCTGGTGTTGAATTTCAAGGTTACAGGTAGAAGCATATATAAATTGGTTTTGTTGAAATCTGACTGCACTAGCACTAGCTTCTTATAGATAGAGTCGTATGATTAGGCTCAGATATAACATTCTGTCTGCAAGTTTTCACTCCTCGTTCAACTGTACATACTCGCAATGTTCAAGGCCAACTTCAATCTAATTTCGAATAAAGTGCAGCGAGAGTTATATCTAGCCTATCTCTTATCTCTCAATCCAATATTGTCTGAGGTGAAACGGAAAATCACAAATCCTGGGTAAGAAAGATGCATATTTTGACACGACATACTGGACACAAGGACCTTGAATACTGTAGATTGAAAAGACAAACGGGAGCACTGTTGTATAAAAAATTGGGAGGAAATTCACCAGAAACCTAATCGAAATACACTGGGGTTGCATTATACAACTTCTGTTATTATTGTAGCTAAAGACTCAAGAAATTCAATGGACTTCAGACGCCTAAGGAGTAGCAGCTGACCAGTAGTGAAATAAGCGAGGACGACTTACAGGCACCGGGAGCACAGCATGCAATAGATATGCACAAATCAGAAAAATAATACAATTAGTGACAAATAGACAGATTTCATGTATCAAGGACTCGAGGTTGCAATAATGCAAAAGATACAATAAAAAACATCTCATATTTCGGAAATACGAAACCTCCCATTGGCCCTAGCCCCTGCACACAGAGTATTCCAACCTCAGGCACAAAGGCCGCTCTAAGATTTATAGGTACAAACCTTCACATCATTCCACCTCTTGCCTTCATCTCAAGCCCATCTCCATCAACCCTCACTCTCCCAATCGCACTCTCACAACACTTGTTCCAATTAATCTGTCGCCTCGTCGGTTCAATTGACCCATCTCCTCTCATTTGTCCCCTCAAAATGTTGCGCACCTCGCTCCTCCGCAGCTCGCGAACTGCGATCGTACGATCGAGCTTGCAAACCAGACAGGCACACGCGATCTCGAACCCGACGCTGGCGAACATCGAGAAGCGGTGGGAGGGCATGCCGCCGCAGGAGCAAGCGGAGCTGTGGATGGCGTTGAGGGATCGTATGAAGGCGAATTGGGTGGAGTTGACGTTGCAGGAGAAGAAAGCTGGTAGGTCTTCAAATTTTGGTTTCGGGATCGGGATTTGAGGCTTTTCAAGGCATGAAAGTGGGATTGTGAGCTTTTTTGGGGATGGGATCGGCAGGAGAGCTCCATGTAATATGAGAGGTCATGTTGATATGCGGAAATGGAATTGGAGTAGTGGGCTAACAATTGGTGTGAACAGCATACTACATCGCCTTCGGCGCTCACGGCCCGCGCGCTGTCACGCCTCCAGGAGAAGGATGGAAGGTTGCAGCATACACAGCTATCGGCGTTGGAGTCAGCTTCGCCATCTTCGTCGCGATCAGAATGGGTGCCGGACCAGGGCCATCGACCATGAATAAGGAGTACCAGGAGGCGACGAACGAATATCTCAAGGTATGTGACACTCAATCCTTCCCTGCATTTCAGCGCCGAAGGCAATGGGACCAAGACACGAAAAGTATTTATGTACTAACAATACCATAGGCCCAAAACTCAGAGCCCATCTCCGGCATCTCATCCGAAGGCTACGTCGGTAAAGGACAAGTCCAATCCCCACCAAAACAGAAATAGAAGACCACGTTTCCCGTCATTCTTGCCTCCGCTCTGT
>LLCE01000124.1:0-125522 GCA_001414415.1 Hymenoscyphus repandus
AATAATAAATATTAATTACGACACTAATCGAATTGATGTAGATAGTCCAATGATTGTCATCACTCACATCACATAGACATTGACATACATAGTCGACTCTAGCTTACGCCTTTAACCGCAATATAGTAATAAATTATAGGTTACTAAAAGAGATTATATTAGACAGGGACAGTCTCTTTACCTTTAAGTTTTAGAAAAGCCTAATAGCTATACTCGGAGTTAAGAGAAAGATATCTACTATATTCTATCTATAGATAAATAGAGGAACTAAACGTATTAACCAGGTTATTAAAGTATACCTACGGTTATACGTTAACTACTAGTAAGATAACTAGGTATAGTTCCTACTACTCGCCTAATTTATATATAATAGTTCGGTCTCGGAAGCTACTAGTAAGATACTATTCTTTACCTTATATAAAAGAGAATATATAGTATATAGAGAACCCGATCTAGAAACGGAATAAATATTAAATTAAAGTATAAGAATAATATCAGATAAAATAACAGGATTATATAAAGAACTATTAGAGGAACTAAAGTTTATAGCGGAAAGAAACGTATACTACTATAATAAAAAACGTAGTCAGGAGCCTACGCTAAAGAGGGGGGATAAAGTCTACCTCCTAAGAAAAAATATTAAAATAAAAAGACTAAGTAATAAACTAGACTATAAGAAATTAGGACTATTTAAGATCAAGGGAGTAAGAGGACGTTTAAACTACGAACTTAAACTACTAAAGATAATAAGAATCTACCCGGTCGTCTATATTTCGTTATTAGAACTAGTACCGCTAGGAGCCCCGAAAGCTCCGTTTACTAAGGCAGAATCTATTAACCCTTAAGATAAAGCCGTATACGACGTCGAGGAGATCCTAGATTATTAGTACGTAAACGGAAAGATTAAATACTTAATTAAATAGTTAGATTACCTATATTTAGAGAACACTTAGGAACTAAAGTCTTATCTTAGCTGCCCTGAGAAGCTTAAGATATTCTACTACTAAAATCCTAAACTACCTAGAAAGGGTTATCAGGTAGGAAAACTAAGGAAGGGTCGAAAGAAGGGTCTAGGCCGAATTTAAGGCCCGGATCGGTAGGAGGAGGGGATAGGGCGGTAAGACGAGTAACCTCTATATCCTGTTGTTTTCCCTTTTCCTTCTCTTCTAATTCTTTCCTTTCTTTCTCTTCGGTAAGATCTAACTTAAGGAGGGACTTAAAACCTCGAGCTATTATATTATTCTTACGGCGTTAAATAAATTTCTTTTACTTACGTAAACGAAGGATCTTAGCTATAGCCTCCTCCTCCTCCTTACTAAGACGTTCCTCCTAGCGGGTAAGGGCCTCCTAACTATTAAGAAACTCGGGTTTACCGTTATAATTCGGACGCCTAGTCCGGATATATTCCGAATAACGGGAATAGGAGGTAGATATAATATAGCGGCGGTTATTCTTTTAATAAAAAGAATAGTATATATCGGCGTTATAACCTGAAAGCTCGATAGTATCTACTAAGGCTTTACGACGACGCGACTCGTTAGAGGATATAATAAAAAAGAAGAAGGCCGTTAGCCTGACGTCGATATTTCCTTAGGTCGTACTTATACGTAAGGACACGCTAGAACGGAAGGGGGATAGTATTATAATCACGGGATAAATCACGTATAGTTCTAAGACCTTAGGCTTAAGAGGTTACTACCTCTAGGAGACCTTAGACTGATATAGGAAATAGACTAATTATAAGCTAGTAAGCGATCCAGGGATTTTATAGTATAAATGTCACGTAACCGCGGGCGGTCAGAGGTGGTCAGGGTAACCGCCTTTAAACGGTCAGAGATAGTCGGTATAACTACCTCTAACTACTTAAGTATATAGTCTAGGTCTTTACCTATTAGATAGGAGCTTCGTACTTAATTAAACATAGTAACTAAATCTTATTATTATATTATATAGTTGTTATTACGAGCTAAGCTTCTAAGCCTAGTAAACTAGTGATAGCCCGTATACTTCTATATAGTATATAAACACACAGCTTGTTACTTAGCTACAGGGTAGTTAAGTACCGAATCGTAACACTTAGCTCGTAATAATAACTATATAATAAATAATATAATTTAGTTACTATATTTAATTAAGCACGAAGCTCCTATCTAATAGGTAAAGACCTAGACTATATACTTAATACGTGACCCTTATTATTACGGTCTAGTCGATAGTAACCTAGTCGATAATCGACTGTTCGATAGTCGACTAGTCGACTATCCTCACGTGACCTCTTATACTATGAAATCCCTGGACCGCTTACTAGCTCGTAATTAGTCCTCTTAGCTATAATAGTCTAAGGTCTCCTAGAGGAGTATTCCTCTTAAGCCTAAGGTCTTAGAACTATACGTGACTATCCTCGTGATTTATTATAATAGTATAGGTCTTTACCTATTAGATAGGAGCTTCGTGCTTAATTAAATATAGTAACTGAATTATATAGTTTATTATATAGTACTATTTTTATTAAAAAAAAGGTTGTAAGGTTCATAGGGGAGACGCGTCGCGAAACGCGCTTTTAAGCGAATTAAAAATAAAAGTTAACTAGTACTGTATACAGGGACATTTAAGATACGAACAATCACTCCTTAATATCAAGCTGGCTTTCACTCCAACGAAATATTCCAAACACGCTTTTGAGACAACCAAAGACTTACTCATTTCCCGAAAATATTACCCAGTAATACTAATATTGACAATTCGAGTGGCGTGTTTGCAACTTCTAGAGAATTGAATATTTGAGACTCAAGTTTGACTTTAGTAATTCAACCTCGTAATCTTGTTACACTCGCATATAAATGGCCAGTACTGTCTCCCATTACAACCTCCAAATCAAGGTGAAATTTTGCCCGCGCCCCCCACGTGGAAGTTTCTGTGAGGTGACATATCCTCTCCTTCTCGCACGGATAACGAATTTGTTAAAATCTTGGCTATTTAGCTTTACATTACTACAATTTGGTATTCTTCCGAAAGTTAGTCAGAACGTCAAGACCAGAATCGACAATAACTTTAATAACTTGTTCTTTTCAAGCCGCAGCACTGTTGACATAGTGTGAATGAACGCCATACTCTGCTCTTCATCCGCAGACCTGCTTCCCGCCTTGGGTCCAATCACTACTGTCCGACTCCAAGCTTGTATTGATGGTTTTTGTTCCTCGATCCTAATATTGCGATTTGCAACCAGCTTTACTCGGGACAAATATAGAAAGTGCCTTTCAAATTCTCGTGTCGACAAAGGAGAAAGTGTATCTCGAGCCTCTGAAAGAGCAGGAAATCGCATCATTCGATTCCACTTGAACATCTTCCCTTCAAAGCCCTCACAAACTCTTAACTTCGTAGGCACATGAACATGACAGCTTAGTTTCCCCTTCCCATCTATCTCCAACTCCATCCCACCCATTCTATTGGCTGAAAAGCGCGCAACAGGAGCCAGTAATTTAACATCATGAAACAAAATCCTCTTCTCACCATGTTAAGAATCATCCGAAGGATACCAAAATTTGGGACACAACCCCCCACCCCTCGTATAAAATCAGTATGGTACATCACCACCCCAAACCTCCCGGCCCCCTTTTCAAAACATCCCACGCCATACCCATCCTCCACCCCTGCTCCTCCGCAAGTCATAGGTTCCGGATCTCATTCGTCGAACTTGTCATTTTCTTCATCGCGAATACTGAGGGTGTACATACATAAGATTGTCAGCAGGAAACAGCGGAGCAGAACTGAAAACGTGTGTGGATACCGCAGCGCTCGCTGTATAACATACAGCGGTCAGAAAAAGCGGTGGGTAAAAGGGATATACGTAGTAAATCACTGCACTAACTGAGCAGAGGGCTCTAAATATTCTAGTACCAAGCTTTGAATTGAAGCCTTCTCTTGCGTACCAGAGCTCAATAAGACCGAGCCTATAAGAACTACAAAATTTGGTAAAAAAAAATATTGTCCTTATTCTGAAATCCTTTCACTTCTATAAGATGTGACTTGGTATCTCTCGTATACATACAAATACGTCTTCCTCGTAGCCGTTTAGAGTCCATTGCACGAGGAAACAAAACATGTCACCCCGCCAATCCTAGCCTGAATTCATTGCTTCATTCCTGGCTCATCTTCCTACGAGGAATGTAAAGACCTTGAATGTCCCTGCTAAATTACTAGGGAAGGATCACATGTGAATTAAAGAAATTAAAAACGAGTGATTCATACGCCATCGCTGTGCTCCAATTGTTGGTCCCCCAGAGTTACCGAAACCGCTTCCCATAGTATCCCATTACACCTAAACCAAAATAGACGAGGTCCGCGCACTCTGAGATTATGCTGCTGGTACCCAAATGAGGATGAAAGGTAATTTTTTTATTGACATTAGACAAACAGATGGCTCTTTGAGTCATCGATTCCGATCCTCTTCAGGTTGCGGCATTGATCGTGGACTTCGTGACCTTGACCCAAGACTGCTTGCAAGCAATGTTCTCCAGCTCGAAGATTGAGGAACTCGTTGAGCACGTGCTGAAGTACCTTGTTCAAGATCATCATTGTTCAGTATGGGGAAAGCTGATGAAGATCTTCCGCCTTCTTGGCTGTCGCTGTCACTATCGTCGTGATAGGAGTCGTAGCGTGGACTTGATGGCGAGCCACGGGCTAGCGAACGGACGACATCACCTTTACATATAGGGCAAGTGCGTCGTCGAGTTGTCAACCATGGTGTTCTAGTTCGTGTTAGAAATTGTGGTCATATATAGTAGAGAAAGCGAAACTTACATGCAGTCAACATGAAACTCATGGCCACATGGTAGACTCATAACCCGGCTCACTCCGTCGACGTACTCTTCTAGACATACGACACACTCTACTTGCTTCCCCATGTATTTCCTCCATTCGCTTGCATGGCTTCCCTGGTGCTTCTCTGGTTCCGGAGATCGTGGTGGAACCTGCAAAGGATTGGTGCTGACTCTGATCAGATCCGCAGGTTCGGGGACGCCGGTCGTCGTCCTCGAACGTGGCCGTGGCCTACTTGGTGGGGATTGTGAAAGGAGAGGTGTGGTTACCGAGGACTCGGCGGTAGTAGGCAATCGAGCCACTTGTGGGGTCGGGGTCGTGATTGTTTGGTAGGTACGTACCGGCAGTCTCTCGACAACGGACTTTGGTGCTCTCCATCGTCGACGACGAATTCGTGACCGCACCAATAGCAAAGCATATACCACAGTCAGAGTGACAAGTGGGCTCACTACTAGCACCAGAAGTGTATCGAGGAACGGACTAGCTCCACTAGTTGGTGTTAGAGTGACCCACAAACCCTCAACTTCATCTTCTTTGCCTTCTGTTTCTTGGCTGGTTGGTATATGAGGCAAGAAAAATTCAACATCCTCCTCGTCGTCACCAAAAATTGTTGTTAGAAGACCCTTTGACTTGCTCTTATCTTCTTGAGAGTTGTCTTCGCTGGCAATAGTATCCTTCGTGCCATACTCACCACTTCCAGGAGTGATACTACCACCCCTAAGTGTCGGGACAAATTCCGGGATTTCTTGAAGAGCCCCACCAAGATGTTTCTTCCCTGCGCCCTTGGATGAGTGAGAAACATCAATCTGGGCATTTGAGACCTCCGACTTTCCATTGCCATTTACAGGCAAGGTCTTTGCTGAGGCTTCTGCATCAGGCGAAGAACCTACTAAATCCGGATCACGCCAATCTTGAATTCCAATTTGGAAGTCATCACCAGCGGCTGGTTTACCAGAAGTAAGTTTGTCCTTTTTATCCGAATTCGTCTTCAACTCAGCATTTTTTGGCTTGGTTGAGATCTTTTTAGACCCTGAGCTTCCATCGTCCTTCCAGTCCTCAACCAGAACCCAATCTAGCTGGCCACTGCTGGGCGGTCGGCTGCTGTCTGATTTCGACTTGCCTGAGTTCGAACCGAGGAAAAGTGACCTGAACCAGCCAGGTTGTTCGGTCTTTGTAGCTGTCTTCTCCTCTAACTTGGTATTACCTTTCTTGTTTGCTGCCCTAGACGTTGCACGGCCAGTAGCTGTTGGCTTTCCTGCTGCTTCAACTGTAGGGGTAAATGTTGGTTGAGACCCAACATTCTTTCCCCCTTTCCCAGTTTTGTCTGTATGATAAACTATCAACGTTGGTTTGCCACTCTCGTCTATAGCATCTTCAAGAAAATTTCCGGGACCAATTAAGGAGGATAAGAGGTGAGCGGTAGTTCGTGAGGTGAATATCGAAGGTATCGTGACGTTCGAAGTGTCTCCCCTAGCATACATTTGTATGAGTGGTCCTCCTTTTGTGTCGTCCCCCAAGATCAGTGCGATAGCCCCTCGGCGTTGAGCCCATTTGACCTTCTCTAAGAATCCGCATCCACCACGACTCAACAGCACAACCTTTCCAGTTATCTCAGCCCCTTCTTGTAACGACTGAATATCCGCGTGGTTTCCCTTAGTATCGTCTAGCTTTTTGTCTGTCTTGGAGACTTTCGATCCTGGTAAAGGATGATGCAGATGGTCATCAGTTCCGTCATTTGCGGCAGGTCCCGCTGCGTGGCCAGCTGCTTTCGCAGAATCTTCTGAAGCACTCTTTCGCTCGTCTGCAGGCAGACTCTCCTTGCCACGCCCCACTATCTTGTCTTTTATAGCTGCGGCTGCAGACTTGCTTTTCGCAGATATTCCAGCATCTGCCGCCGCTGCAGCTTGACTCTTATAGGTTTCCATCCATCCAGGGACATCACTACATCCTAACTCACCCTCCGCTCCTGTCACCATCGGTCCTTGCCGGATGCCGTCATCGCCGAATCCGCTGCCTATCCAAACCTGCCCTTTGAGTCCATCTGTCGGTAAAGGGGGTCCGAAAGCAGCTGGTCTCGCGAGAAATGCTGTAGAATTCTCGTGAGTCAAGGTAATAATCGCATTTGGCGGAAAGAGAGAGAAAGGCGCTCGGAAGGAGAAGAAGGCTTGCACGCCTGATCTTGAAGACGTTGATGTGTTTTCGATGGTTTGTGGGGAATGTGAAGATCTGAATTTTAGAACTGCTAAAAATGCTGTTGTTATGAGAAAGACGGTCGCGATCAAGAGTCTTGGTGGTCGCATGATGCTGGTAAGTTGCTTGAATTGGCGCAGCAGGCTTCTATTCCGCTCCGCGGCTTCAATAACTGAGGAGAACTCGCATCTGTTGGACTTGGAGAAATTACTGTTCGCAAGTATAGAGGGATCGAATTGTTGGTGTGTGGCTGTTGCAACTTGGAAGTCGTCTGATGGGAATGGATAATGGGAGCTCAGTCAACCGCGCTGCGGTGCTTAGGGCTGTGGCCGTGGCGGGATGAAGTCGAATGCGGCGGATCAATCAGACGTACGCAATCGGCCGTCAAGGCAGGGGTTGAGATGTTCCTGTGGCGCGAGTTGACAACACATGAAATGGCGCTCTGTACATAGTATTTTGTGACCGCTACATCAGCAGACATTACTATAAATGCGCCGGAAAGAGCTTTATTTTGGTAGAGTACAGTATTGCTCGAGGGAAAAGCGGCGGAGATGTGTCGGCATTCACAAAATTCGACTGCTCTAGCCCAGCTCAGCCTCGCGAGGCTCTCGGCTGAGAGAGCATGGAAACGTCTCCGGGAAGATGATATGGTTCACGTGATATGAACTGTTTTATATTCATTTACATTTTCCCCTCTAGGGGTCTGCCTCTTCTCAGTTGAGTTGCCAATATTATTGATTGTAAAAGTGTGATAAGTCAATTTAGACATGTTGACTTGTTTTAGTTCCTATGACGTGTCACGGGCCACCATCCCAGAGCCCTCCAACTGGAGAGGGGAAAGTGATTTTCCGCTTTTCGCCCACCAACTTTCCATTCCATTTTCAATCGTTCAAAAGCTTCTTGTAAAATGCAAAATTTTCTGTTCAAGTGTAGCATGGGCTACCGCGATACAAGAAATCGACGCTACTTGTTCCCCGCGGCCGCCAATCGAGCAGGACCATGCGCCAGTCTCATGGTGTGTTAGAACAGGAATTTCTTGTCTATTCTAGCTTCTCTTGTCTGTCTAGGTTGAGTCTCAATGATTGAACTGAGTTGCAATTTCCACGCCCCGTTCTTTGTCCTTTGCATCTTCAACTATTCCTATTTTATCATTTAGCGACCCGCTCTCGAAGATCTAAGCACAATTCGTCGTTGGCTGCCGGAAGACATAGAGGTCTATTCTCAAAGATGAAAATATACTTTCTTGGAGTTCTAAGCTCTAACTAAGATCACAGAGAGAGAACTTTTCAACGCTTTGTTCTCGAAGCAGTGCCAGGTTTTCCATCAACGACGTCAACTTGATACACCATTGCGGTAGTCAAGCCTTTGCCGCAGCGTAGTGCTGCCGTAACTTAATCTCAGCCACTCACACCACCAATGACTCTTCATCACTTCTCTTGAATGAAGGCATTAATTTGCGAGCAGGAACAAGGATCGTGTTAGAAAGTAATGCTCCGCAAGTACGCCCTAGGACTATGTTTCCATTTCATTTTCTTGTGTAACATCACCACCAAACTCATGAAACCTTTGATGAAGTGAGAGTTCACTTTATCGGAGGGTGTTGCCACTCTATGCACGCTAAGATACCACTCGATCGAAGCTAAGGTGATACAAAATCAAGTTTTGACAGCCATAGCGAGTCGCATGGCATGTAGGAGTATAGCCTTAATTCTCTCAGACCTGCTTCCTCTGGGGTTGGCCACCTCATGAGGCTACTCGGTGCTACACTGCTACTGCTTTTGACCGTCATGATTGCTTAGCGCTTGAATATCCAGCCCTTCCCCATAGGCAGGGAGTTTAAAGTTCAGACAATGACGTTGACGAGGCTTGCGCCAGGCCTAAGTAAATGCTCATATCCTTAATATTTATTGTTGTTTTCATGTTTGGGTTGTGTTGCGATAACTTCTGGCGTGCGCATACTCTTACCTCAACCCTCAAACCCCAGGTTTCAATTCTGTTGCTCCGTCCTAATCCTGCATATCTTCTACTTTGAACTATGAATATCAACGATCCTAGACATGGGGGCGGGTTCGTCCTGCCCTTCCTCAACACTGGGAAGAAGCATCGACCGAGTACACGGCCAGGTTCTATGAAATCCAATCGACTTCCATTTCTCAATGGGATACCTGATTCGGTCTGCACAGTTCTTTCTTTGTTTTTACAAGCAGAGGTTGACAAACATAGACTAGGAATCATTTCGTTGCGACAAGTGCTGAGTACGCTGGCACGACACTTTTCCTCTTTTTTGCATTCTCAGGGACACAAGTCGCTCTACTTGCAACACCTGAAAGTTCCCCAAATATCGTCGGAGCACAGAGCAATCCTTCTGCACTGCTCTACATTGCCTTGAGTTTTGGTTTCTCACTTGCTGTAAATGCATGGGTTTTTTTCAGAATAAGTGGTGGTCTTTTCAACCCAGCCGTAAATACCCATCCACAAATGATAATCAATAGAGACTAACGAGTTCAGGTCACTTTGGGCATGTGTCTAGTGGGCGCTCTTCCTTACATCCGTGGACTCTTCCTACTCGTTGCTCAAATCCTAGGTGGTATCACAGCAGCAGCTATCTGCTCAGCTCTATTCCCAGGACCACTTACAGTACGAACCAATCTTGGAGGCGGAACGTCCGTCGTTCAAGGCCTTTTTATCGAGATGTTCCTCACTGCTGAGCTCGTCTTCACAATCTTTATGTTAGCAGCTGAGAAGCACAAGGGAACATTCATCGCCCCAATTGGTATTGGACTCTCCCTCTTCATCGCCGAGCTCACAGGTAAATTTCTCGCCAATACATAGAGGGCTAGCTAACCACCCACAGGTGTCTACTTCACCGGCGGCTCAGTAAATCCCGCCCGCTCTTTCGGCCCTTCGGTCGTATCCCAGCAATTCCACTCCTACCACTGGATCTACTGGGTAGGTCCCATCCTCGGCGCCCTCCTCGCTTCGGGCTTCTACAAATTCATTAAGATGCTTGAATACGAGACCGCGAACCCGGGTCAAGACCGCGCCATCCCTGAGGGCGAACACTTCAACCCAGACCTCGACTGTACTAACAACCCTCGCGTAAGTTTCGCACCTGAAGACTATGCGATGGAGGAAGGGCGCACAATTAGCAATAAGGATTTCGCGAATGGAAATTCGGGATTGACGAATGGAAATATGGCACAGAGGCTAGGCACACCGAAGGAGTATGGTAGTGAATCGAGACCATTTTCGAGTTCTCCGGCGCCGCCGCATAAGAATGATCAGTTCGCCGGTCTTAGCTCTGGGGGTATGCATCACCATGAACCATTAAGAGCAAACAGTACATCAATGGGCGGAGCCAGCGATCCTACAGTTATAAAACCGACAAGCACGAATCAGAATATCCTGAACCAAGGCATTGGAAGTGTCGGCACGACGCCTGCTGGAACGGGCGGATACGCTAAGAGTGCCATTAAACCTGGGACAACTACACAGGGAGTGCCGAGGAATGAGGGGAGGTTGAGAAATAATACCTATAATAATCAGAGGATAGGGGCGGAGAGGGATGAGGTGTTTTATGATAAGCATTAGGGTGTGGTTGGTTTGTGTATGAGATAATGGGAAATATTGCGCGTGGAGGATACACCTTGTTTGTTTTTTTGCATGATTTGTTACACAGGATGTACAGTGAATGGTGTATTGAGTGTAGGATATTTATACAACATCTATGATAGCATCTTCACCCCCTGTCCTTATTCACGCTCGGGCACTTTGTAGGTCCTAACTCTCAATATATGTTTACAATCACGACGTGTGACATAATACCTACAGATCACCCCTTTACTTCCAAAAACTCTTGTGACAAACACCAGCTACCTAGATTAAACTTAATCTCACACTTAATTCCAAAACATTCCTCGGCTCCCTCTAACTTACTCCTACCTATTCTCATCGTCTAACACCGAGTTCCCTTCTTCACTGATCCCATGTTCCCCAAAATGGTCATAATCTCTCTTCGTCACTTACTCATGATACCTGAAGACAAGAGCCATCCCCAAATCCCACCATCTATCCTCAAAACATCACAACTTCCTGTTCGTCAAAACTCAAGGTTCTATTTACCAATACTGCCACAAAAAATAAAAACTACATCTTTCTTCCTCAACTAAACTTCAAACCCCTCTTCATTGGTGTCAAAGCCACTTCTCTTCCTATCATCCACACACTCGAAAACAATACCCGCAAAGAATAATACAATATATTATTGTAACTCCCACCCATCCCCTCACCCCAGAATCCCCATCTCCATCCCATCAAAACTCAACCCCACCGCATAAGAAAACCCCAATATTCCTCTCTCATTCCATACCTACTCAATCTCACCAATCACGGTACCTTCGCGTCCAAATATCGCGATATCTCCTGACGGACATGGTCGATTGATATTTTGGAGAAACTAAGTATCCAGCGTGTCTTTGGTATACTCTCCTGTGGCCATTCCTAAAAGGTCTGTTATTTCTAGGTCTGGTGGGTGAAGAAGTTTTATTAGCAATCCTCCATATCCTTCGCTCGTACAATAGGAACTCCCTTCGTATTGAATTCCTTTAGAGGTGCCTATTGCCGGCCTTGAATGGGAGGGATGTGCTTTTTGATACAAAGCTAGTGCTCATGTCCCCGTCCCGTTTTGTCACATTATCGACGCGAGCCAATTTAATACAGTGAGGATAATCATAATCTTTGTATTTATTAGCACAGAGGGTATTGATACGTTTATACTTTCATTCTTCATCACTGGCTCGGTGAACCTCATCCAAAAGCCAGACTCTAATTTGACCTCCCATTCATATTTGCCCAATCCAACCTACGCCTCCCTCGACTGCGCAATTGACCAAAGACAACCCCTACCACAATGACGCCATACCCAAACCAGACGATCTCATACTAGCGCCGTTCCGCTCACTTGTATCCAATGAGTGAGTAACCAATCTTAGCTTCAATCTCCAGTATCCAGTATCCAGGATTACAACACCACAGTCAAAAACCAAAAGAACAATTTCTATCGACATTCTTCTCAAACAACCAGATCAGGGTCCTAACTTATCCCTGACAACACACTCACGTCCAGCGGGACAAACCTCCGTCCGATTCAACTGCTTATAGATTGGCCCTGTCGGGCCACTAACAAATTTCTTGAAACCAAAAAAGTCCTTCTGTCGCTCATCTTCATCCGCATATTGCGCATCTCCCCACTGCCCTCTGTAATGCATCGCACCAAGCGGTGAATCGTTGATACTTCCAAATGTCAAATTTTTCGCGTAGTAATTATAGAAGTAGGCCCTCAAGGTCGGATCCCAGACCACGCCCCGAGAAGTGTAGTCCAGGAGTGGACCACCGGGGAGGTTATAGCCCGGGATAGTATGGTCGTGTACTCCTTGGATAGCGTAATTCGCGTGAGACCCCTTTGCGGAGTAACTGACAGGACGTTTACCAATTTTCTCCATGGCATCGTAGGTAAATGCCTGACCACCAGCGTGTTGGCTGAACCACATGGCTTGTGGCTCGCCGTGACTGAAACGAATCATGTTGTGTTCCCAATCTCCAATATGATCACCAAGCTCTTGACCAAACACTGTGTTCCCTTGATTATAGGCGTAGAAATACATATAGTACGCGTCTACTTGACCACAACCATGATCGTTGATAATGATCGCACAGGAAATGGCGGTTTTGGTCTTGCCGGAGGCATCTGGGACTATACCCTTGAGAAAACAGGGCGTAGGGCCTTTTGTGACATCTGTATTGGAGGTAAGGTAGACTTTGGCGCCACCATTTCCCCATGCATTGAGTATATCGAGGTTGTCGACAGTGAGCGCCGGTGGATCCGGGATGGCTTCTGAGTCAACTCTAGGGTGTGTATGCGCGATCTGGGCGCCAATATCTGATGGGAAATATGCTTCGCCCGTGTCCATATAGACCATTGGAGCTAGGGGTCGAGATTAGTCTATGTAACATAGGTGAAGGTCATAGACACACCATAGTCCAGGACAAATTGCGGCACGCCATCTATTCGACGCGCAAGGTCGAATGGTCTGGCAAAAGCGAAGCCATAACGCCAGCAGAAGACAAGCAGAGCAAGGGCAAATAAGATCTACTCAAGCTAAGTCAGCTTCTGTCGCAAAGCCCGCTAGCTGAAGCTGTGTAAATGAGGGCCAAAGGACCTTGTAACAAGCCTCCTCCATCAAACCCACCCAACTTCGTCTTTTACTATCTTCTTCATCCGACTCTTTGACCACAGCGCAAATCTGCATCCCCTTTTCCAGTTCACCATCATCGACCGTCCCCTTTTCACGGAAAGCCATGTCCAGCTTCCTACTTCATGAATACCAAGCTTGATCCAGCTGCGTCAAAGGTTTGCCTCCAACACTTCCGCCGCAATTGATATTGGACTCGACGGGATGCGAATTGGCAGTCGAGTTAGTCGTCGAATGAGAGGTGTGAAGTGCCCTTCCTCTAGGATGCTGCCAGGGATAGGGATGGCAGTGGGCGATCGTGGGTTGAGAGCCGACGGAAGGATGCGAGGAAGCGGAGGGCCTGGGCAATTATTGAAAGGGAAAGAAGGAACGGGGCTTGTCGAGATATAATTCATGCAGAGCCGGCTCTTACACGACAGGCTCAACTGAAAGCTCTGCGGCTCAGCTGTTTTGGCAATGTGACAGGATCGAGGCAAGATGGGAGATGTCGATGTCGACAATCAAGATCGACAACATCTCGAACACCGTGCGGCCGCGATGCATGCGGTGGGGCTGCGCCAGTCCCATGCTCACATCGCTCTCCGCTGACGAAGTTAAGCTTTTGAGGCGGCAGGGCCCCTGTCGAAAGATTTGGCTGAAATAGCTCTTTGATTGGCTAGATTGGCTTCCTGGAGCTAAATGAACTAACTCACTGGTGAGGAACGACTCGCATTGAACCTCATGACTTTTGAGCCTACCAGCCAGGCTATATCGCTACATCTTAATGATCGAGATTTATGAAGGTCTAATATCCGAATCGAGGCATTCTTGCTTGTTGATTCTTGAATGAATAGAAATGCAGAAGGCAACGTATGGTATCATCCTTCCACAGCTCACGGTGGGAAACTCCTGTCATGCCAATTCCGAACGCCAGCCATCATGAAACGTAAAACCCACATAGAGGCCGCTAATATCTACATATCCATAATCACTCTCATAATTGATAGGTCATTCCTCGTAATTAGGACGAATTACACGAACGGAGGCTATTTCTTTCTTCCCCAGGGGAACGTGTTCAAAGTTAGCTGGCAACGTGATTCCAGCTCTAAAATATTGTTAGTCCTGCACAATCTGCAGTGATAATAAACTTACTTGAGCCACGCGACCTTTAAGTTTCGAGCTTTATCTTTCAACGCTACTTGGCCTCGGGATTCTTCCCAATCGCCCATGCCGTATATGAACGACCATTTACAACCATACTGTTCAATCAACTGCGTCAATTGCTCCTCATCCGCAAGAGACCAGGGTGTACGATGCTGGACTCTATGCTGTGTAGCTACTCTTGCTCGAATGGTTCTTTCTCGGGCCGCGACACGCACGTCAACTGCGGATGGTGGTGGCATGTCTTCTGCATCCAAGTCTCTTCCGGATTGTTCAGCATCTCTTGCACTTGCCTGTAGAAGATCGTCTTCATCTCGCACATCAGGTCTCGAACGCTCCTGGTTCGCAGCTTGCTTATGCCCTGGGCTTGAACGTGGATTTGGTGCTGGAGCATGTCGTCGAATTGGGTTGGGAACTCTTTGATCAACCTCATAACCTTGATCCTCGCTTTCGTCAGACTCTTGAGCGATCGCGCGTTGATGTTCACTAACAGTGTCTCTGGATTGGTAGTCCTGGCTGTCATCATTCCATTCAACTCTGTGCGCATTAGGAGCCTGGTAATTCAACCTTCTCTTATTAGCATTTGCGTCCGGCAAGTTTTCCTTGTTTTTCTCTCGCTGAAGATTTTTAAGATTTCTCATGCTTTTCATAGCCGATGCCCTGAAAAGTTCCTCTTCCGATGGGGAAGGGTTGCCCTGACCATCGTCATCTATGTTACCATAATCAAGATGATCTTGCCCAATTTTCGCAGGTGCAGCTGATGGTCCTGCTTGATTACGTCTCGATCTCTTAGAAGCTGCTTGCAGAGATCCTCCTTGGTCTAGCTCCGGATCCCTGGTCGATAATCTTTTTCGTTTCAGGCTCGCTAGCTTTTGTGCATTTGCTTTGGTGTGTAAACTGAGAGATACCCGTTAGCAAGGGCAACACATTTCCTTCGAATGGATCTGTACTCCACCTTTTCGTTGATTTGCTTATTATGCTTGCAGATGGCAAAAGAGAGGGGGGATTTCGAGTGCTAGATGGTCCACCTCTGATGCTTGCCTGACTGTTGTTCGCCTTCACAATATCGACAAGCAACCTCTCAATATTTATAATGCCTCCTTGTAGGTCAATGCACTCGACAATCTCATCTGCTCTTGATCTGGTCCAAGAGACTACATGTTCGAGAAACGATTTCCATGGATATAGTTCGTCTTTGAGCCGTTCAAAGTCCACTAGATCCCTTTGCTCAATGGCAATCTCAGATTGACGAAATGTCGAGCGAATGCTGTTCACTCTGTCCTGGATAACTCGGACCTGCACCTGGCTATTGCTAGGGCCATTTCGCATCAAGTCTTTAAGCTCAGTTGCTTCACCCTCGTCGAATGACGGATTGTAGAACACATTTTCTAGGATACTCTCTGGGTTCCAATCTTCTTCCTTTTTATCTTGTACTAACATTGATATTGCGTATTGGGTACGAATTTCTAGAGCTAGCGCGAAGCTCTCGTCAAACAGCGTACTTTTACCGAATATAGGCGTGTGTGCAAATTCATTTACAAACGAATCCGGGAAATAAGTATCAAGCACTGTCAAAAGTCCTCGCATATTTTGACTCTCTTTTGCTATGACCAAGACCTCTTTGATTAGAATCGCAAGATTCGCTGCATAGAAGATTGGGTCGGGGCGAAAATCTCCTTCTTGGTCCTCATTGCCACTACCCAAGAACTTTCGAAGAATGAATCGAGTTTCGATGTAATCTTCAGTTCCCAAGTATCGCCCACTTAGTATTTTGAAAATATCCTCGTCAAATCGTAATTTCACCGCACGCCTCGACTCTGAGACTCGTAATTCCCGAACGATTGATGCCACGTTATCGGGGGTTACTACATTTGGCGCGAGAAGATCCAGTATTTTGTACGAAGCGTTGTAAAGTTCGGAAAGATATTCTACTATGTCAGGATTGAGCTCATTCACAGCTAGCTCAGAATGTGTAGTCCTTGGGGTAAGGTCTGATACGTCTGTGAGCCCTGACATCCTCGATTCAAGCGCAGGCGACAAAGGATAGAAGCTATTCATGTGCGATTCGTTACTGTTATTGTTTCCAATCATTTCTTCCCCAGGTCCTTTGTTGTCCACACGGCTTCGGTTTGGTATTGACAATTCATCGTTTTCCGATTGTACGTCTTCTTCAGCGACCATCGTCAACTCTGCTATACATGTCAGTGTATAATTGACAATAAGAAGCTTGTACGCGGACCAGGATTGACGATAGCACTACGGCTTGCTTTTCTTGTTCGCACATTGCGACTTAAAGCTGCGCTCCTGTTGCTTCCCGCGCTGTCCACACTACCCTGCCGTGAACCTTGCTTTTCTCTCTTTAGTTTTGCGGCAACATTGCTTTCTCCAAGATCTTCGCTCCGACTTCGTGTTACTCTTGAGCGGGGTGGGTTTTGCGACCGAGCATTATCTGCATTCTTAGGTGGAGAAGATGGTTGATTCCTGGTCGCAGATGATCTCGCTGATCTTCGTCCTGTCATCGTGAGGATGGGTTAAGTTTGTTGGGTATTGCATACGTGGAATTGAGTAAATCCAACAATCGTTGCGATCGAGCCCTCTGTAACCGACGCGATCGCCTTGTTGTGGTCCACGAATTTACACCTCAACACGTGATACTGGCTCCCCAGATTTGGGCTTGGCAGCTTACAGGGAATATGATTTCTACGAAAGGTCGGCCGACTCCTTGAATGTCCAGCCAGAGCAGATCGAGACCTCAACAGAGACAAACCAGCGAACCCAAATTTTCCTCAATCTACTAATGAATATCGACGCTCGTCTTGAACAACTAATATAAACCATCAGAAATCTTGCTGTCAACTTCATTAAGTTTACGTGAATTTCGTTCATCTGCCAGGCACCGCTATGCCCCCTTGCCGTTTGCATGGTCTAAAAATTGACACCAGGCCTCAGTCGGCGTGGCGTAGCCGAGCCCCATACTCTAAGGAGAAGAATGCGATCACCCTTTTTCTCAATTCCTCTTTCCACGTACCATAAATCTTCTAATCTGTTCACACACTCTCTCTTTCTCAATCGGCGAGCCTCCTTTATCTATTCTTCCTTCGCGCGGCTGTAATTAATTGCACTTCAATATCTCCACCTCTGCGATCCGTCATCTGCCATCTGCCATCGCGAAAAGCCGTGATTACCTGCCAGATTGCCCTCCGACAGTGCTTTGCACCAACAGCTCCCAACTACAACCACAATCTTCAGCTCATATATATAAAATAATGAGATTCAGGAAGCGTCCTTCACCACTCTTCCTCCTCCTCCTGCCGTCCTTGGCCGCGGCGATCTCTCCTGCCGCACAGGAGAACATTGGAGGAACTGGTACGAAGAACACTCCAGCTGTGGACGCGAAAATAGATCCAAAAGCCACTTCAGTAGTCGACCTCAACTCGAAACCTAAATTTGAAATCGGAACAAAAGATGCGCCCGTCGACGGAAAGGATGGTAAGCCTCATGCTGGTCCTTGGGTAGGCACAGAGAAGGACCCAAAGAAAGACCAGAAGAAGGATGCCAAAAAGTCCTCCGAAACCAAGGAGGAAGCCGAATTGGTCTTGACCCCTGGGAAACCAGATGCGAAGAAGCTTAAGAATCCAGACGGGACTGAGATACCAGAAGTCAATGACGGAGTGATGGATGATCCTCACAGACAGCCCCCAAAAGAAGGTACAACTGGAACAGAGGGTGGAGTCAGCGAGAAGGACAAGGTGCGTAAAGCAAAGGAGGGACAGACTGGGGAGAAATTGGAAAAGAAGCCAGATTCTCCTAAAGAGGCTCCACCCTTACCACTGAGCGAAACGAAGAAAAAGGCAAGCAAGGAAGAGAAAACCAAGCTCAAAGATGCCGACACCCCTGAGGATGACGATGCTGAAATTGGTGGACTTGAGGTAGATTCTACTTCCCCCGTGTTATTCTTCACTAATTTGTCTAGAAACCAAATGACCTCCCCAACAAACCAAACAACCTTCCACATCCAATTCCTGGCTCGGCAGATAAAGCTCACCTCGACATCAACAAGCCCTCCACAAAACCCGCTTCGGAGTTTTCTTCAACCAATGGCGAAGGCAACGAGGGTATCATACAGCCTCTTCACTCATATCTACTCTCGCTTACAATGATTCTGTTCTCTGAGATTGGCGATAAAACATTCCTTATTGCTGCTTTGATGGCCATGAAGCACGATCGTATCTTGGTATTCTCTGCTGCATTCTCGGCCTTGTTTGTAATGACTGTATTGTCTGCCGTATTAGGACACGCTGTCCCAACGCTTATTCCTGAACGCTTCACTCACTTTCTGGCCGCAGGATTGTTCATGGTCTTTGGTGCAAAAATGCTCAGAGAAGGTCTAGCGATGAGCCCAGATGAAGGAGTGGCCGCAGAAATGCAGGAAGTCGAAATGGAATTAGAAGAGAAGGAGCATCTTGCCCGTAAACAAAACCGCCGAAGATCCTCTATATCTCCATACGCACTAGAAATGGGACTTGGTGGTGGCCGTTCTGGTACCAGGAAATCCAGGTCAGGATCCCGCCTCCCTTCTCCTCCACGGTCACCTTCTTCAAGCCCTGACCGGTCGCCTTCCCCTCCGCGTTCGAACTTTAAGGGTCTAACGAATGGCCTTAGCAACCTTTTCAGTCTCCTCCTAAGCCCAGCGTGGGTTCAGACATTTGTCATGACTTTCCTTGGCGAGTGGGGTGATCGTAGTCAAATTGCTACAATTGCTATGGCAGCAGGAGCAGATTATTGGTGGGTCACTGGTGGTGCAGTCTGTGGCCACGCAGTTTGTACTGGTGTTGCGGTCATCGGAGGCCGAGCTATTGCAGGGCGTGTGAGTTTGAGAGTTGGTATGTTATATCTGACCCCAGACGCTTCATTTAACATTTCTTGATACTAACATGAACATAGTAACGCTTGGTGGCGCTATCGCCTTCTTGATTTTCGGTATCATCTATGGGGTTGAGGCGCTTTACGGATCATGATCATGTGTGATCATGGATGAACGAATATTATCTTAGCACACAGGCATCCTCGCCTCCAACCTTTCCTCCTGTATTGGTGTTTACGGCTCTCGGTTTTGGGAATTCTAGGGCAGCGGGATCCCTAGTGAGATTTAAAATTCTGTAATAATAGCTATCGATGAACCAAGAAGTCGTTGGTCATAACTAGATGATGGAATTGTAACGAACAGCGTTGTACGATGATCCAGCTGATTTTTCCCTACCTTATCGAGTTTTTACGTTCGGTATGCTGGAAAGCCTCCTAACATATCCTAGATTTCTAGCGAATAGCATTACGATGTCCTTCGTGTCACCTAGTGTTTGTATTTCGACATTCTTTTTCCTTTGGTAGGCTAGTGGCCTTTGAGTTACAACATTAGCGACAGGTTCAGCATACGATCCTCGTGTAAAGTTTAGTTACCTTGGTAGAGCTTACGTTTCTCTCCTGTCTCACGAAATTTTAATGCTGCGGTCTGGTGGTACGAGGAAATTTTGTGTAATTTATTCGACTTCCCCGTAGTACTTCCAACTTACCTTCTCTTTCGAGTTCGGGATATTGGCGGCAGTCACCTGTGACGAGTATCAGAAAACTACGTCAATATATGCTCAGCGCTCGGATTGGCAGTTGTCGTTCATCCTTGAGGGAAAAGCATGGTGCAGCAGGTTGGATTGCTCTTAGATCATTTAGCTTGTTCCAAATTTGGCAATGGCTCTTCCTGAATAGCATATTCACGCTGACCTGATGCCAGAGTATCTTTACCGTGGTATAGCAAAATAAAAAGCGAAGGTGTGTCTAATTTAGGCAATCAGCTCGTAGGTAGTACAAATTTCGAGGTCGTGACAGTCGGTCAAATTCTCGAGGTGAGGGGTTGAGGAGGGACAAGAAATCGGGTCCAACGATATGGACAGGAGGCTTTTGTGGGTATATAAACTCCTCTGTCACCTCCTTTGTCAATATCACTTCACATCCAAAACAACACCTCCCAATCAACCCCATTCACATCTCCAAAAATGTTCACCCTCCTCCCCCTCGCCCTCTTCCTCCCGACAGCCCTAGCCTGCACATCCTCCTCCTCCTACACCCTCACATTCTACGGCTACCCTGACAACGACCCGCCATCCGCGCAAACAGCCTATAACTGTGGTGGTCGAAACTTCATCGCTGGTGGCACTGGCACGTTTTCCGATCCGTTGAGCATGGCGTCTGCAGCCGGGGAGTTTAACAAGTGTGAGGTCGTATTTCTGCCGTATTTGCAGAAGTATGTTAGATGTAAGTTTATCCTGTCCAACTTCATTTCTATCCATATTCAAGACACAGACTGGGGCTGGAAGAAGTATGTTAAGAGATGGGTGTTTTCAGATGAAGATTACTGCCAACAATGCACCGACGACTTCAAGCAAGGCAAGAAACATATCGATATCTGGACAGGCTCCTCCAGCAAAAGCGGGGGACAGCAGCAGATTGAGTGCGAGAATTCGTTCACACCGGATAAGAGTGTGAGTATCGTGCGGAGTCCGGTGGCGAACTATAAAGTTGATACTACAGCTTTATATCAGCAGGTAAGTCTGGTGTTTATTTTAGTTTGTCATTGAAAGAGAATATACTTATATGAGTCTTAGGGTGCGAGCCCAGCGTGCAGAACTACTCATATGTATCCGAATGCTAAGGCTAGTGATTATTGCTAAACAAGGCATGGTATTATGAATAGTATATCAGTATATAGTACTCTAGGACGTTATAAATCGTGACAAATCACGGGATTGGTCACGTGCGGTTCCAAGACCTTAGGCTCAAGAGGAAACATCCTCCAGGAGACCTTGGGCTGTTATAGTCAAGAGGACCAATTACGAGCTAGTGAGTGGTCCAGGGACTTCATAGTATATGGGTCACGTGATCATAACCATGGTCCGTGCGTGCTAGCTGGCTTGCATGGCTTGCGCCAAGCTTAGTTAACAATAGTATATAGTCTGGGTCTTCACCCATTAGATAGGAGCTTGGTGCTTAATTAAAACATAGCAACTGAATCTTATTGCTTATCATCCAGTTGTTGTTACGAGTTAGACCTCCGAGTCTAACAACCCAGTGATAGTCTGACATACCTCGTGTCAGGAGCGGCCATAAGCCTTTTACCACTCAGCTAAACTGACTAAAAGATACAATATTCGCGGTTGCGCGAATAGGTTTATTACTGTATATAACACTTATGTCGGAAATTCCAGTCACGTGATACACTTCCTGACACCTCACCACATTACCTCCTCAGCTACAGGGTAGTAGAGGGCCGTATCGTGACATAAATAGAGCCCTAGGAGCAGGAGAAAAGCTATAAATTCCTTATACTATCCTAGACGGCCAGAGCTTCTATATATATAATATCTCTCTCTATTACTCTAGTATTATAGATTTTATATCGGTACCCCGTCGGGGCTGCCGAGTAGTATATAAATAGCCCTTCTTATATAAATATTAACATGCCTATTAATAACCCTTCTTTAGTTCTAATGGCTACTTATAAAAATGTTATAGGTAAAAAGCAGGTTTAAATAGCTCCTAGGAAAAGTTCAGCTAGTATTTAAACCTACGCGTAATTTTTATCTTCCTATCTAAAATATCCCCTTTCTATTGTGTCGGGGATATTTAGTCATGTGACCTTGTCGCGAGATTCGCAGACACGTGACCAGGCGAGAAGGATAAAAGGGTAGGCAGCTTTACACTCTAATTTAACTTATATATATTTAGTCGCAGTTATCTCCCTGTTACAATATAATATTCTAATATATTATCTCTTTACGGAAATATATCTTAAATCTCTTACGGAATATAAGGAATTATAATAGTAGGGAATTACGATTTAAGTGTCAGGAACTCTATCACGTGATTGGAATTTCCGACATGTGTGTTATATACAGTAATAAGCCTATTCGCGCAACCGCGAATATTGTACCTTTCAGTCAGTTTAGCTGAGTGGTAAAAGGCTTATGGCCGCTCCTGATAGATAGTTAGTATAAGAATTAATACTCGTAAAGACTACATAATTCAATTCGGAAGAATTAGAGTGAGTACCTATTCTGTTTAAGGAAAAGAAGCTCCAAGTACCTTTGTAAATCAACCAATAGTTCTATAAACTGTCCAGTGGAAGATGAAGTTAGAGCTTATAGAAACTTGGCGTAAGCTGAGGTGGAAATTTAGAACCATCAACGATGCACCCGTCGGGTTTCACTTGCAAGATGCCATTCAGTCAACAGTAAATGTTCAAGCTACTAATTCTCTTGACATAGTCTATTCAGTGCCTGGCTTAATGAAGAATGAAGAAGAAGAATCAAATGAGCTACAGCCCGACTATTCTTTGTCTCCTTGTGATCTGTTCTGTCAAGCCATCCATGTCATAACTCGCTATGGTAAATCATGGGTAACGGTGGAAGCTGCGGATCTAGTAGAACATCACACCCATATACATATTAATGCAAGGGTCGATGCTTGAGAACTTAACTAGAACTGCCGGGGAAACTGCGGTACGGTGGAAATCCTAACAAGTTGGCCTTGGGTGGACGGGAATGATTTATTGAGAGTTGGCACGTATGGCGTTGGAGGAGAAGAAGGTTACCCTGCCTTAACAGTGGATGATTAGGGAGCGGCAAGCGGCCGTCAAACGAGAAAATTGAGTCGCCAAAACAAGCTCCATAAGGTACACCTCGAATTCTGACAGATAGTGATAGTTTATGGTTTGTATCTATCAAGAATCTCGGGTTATCGTGATTTGTGCGTGTTTAGTTAGATGCCTTCCTCCCTGGGCAAAATCATGGTCTTTGTAGAGGTGGACGTCACCATTCAATTCTGCAACGATGCTTTCTCCATTGCTTTCCAGCATTGCTCAGCAAATATTCTTGATGCCTCAGATTCTCCTTTATTCTGGCTGACTTCCCTAAATTGTTCCGTCCAGAATGTCCATCCCTCTGGAGACAAACCACGATCCCAAAGACTGATACGCCCGAATGGATCAGCAGCAGAGGTGTTGTCCTGACAATATTTGTACAGAAGTTCTGCGGCATGTATGATCCACCCATATGTAATTGTTAGGTAGTGTTGCAGAGCTCCACCTGTCGGTGGTGTTTTCGGGATAGAAGTGTTGTTCACAGCAGAAGGGAAACTTCCTAATGCGTTCTCCTGGCACACTATCCAGTGAAGCTTGGCAGACTTTGCGAATAAGACATTACTGGCATCTTCACTCTTGCTCTCATTTTCGAGGCCAGACCAGAAATGTACAACGAAGGCGTTAAGGTTGATATTGCCTTTCAAAATATCCGGTGTGAATTTTGTTGGAAAGTCCACAATTGTCCATCTCTCCGCCATGACTCCAGTCAATACTCCAGCGATACCGTCCCAGAAGCCATTTCCCTCACCCAGATCAATGTTGTATTTTGAGTCTGGATTAGAGGCGTTCGCGAGCCCAAGCAGGAGTTCAACTAATTGAGAAATCTCTACGAGCGAGTCCATCAGCTTTACAAGCTCGAATATTATCTCACATACGCATTCCTTATATGTATCATCGTCTTCGTTAAGTGTTCCTCCAAGGGTGGTGACATTTGTGCGGTTTTTGGGTCTGAACGAGGTGAGGGTGACGATAGTGGATAGTAAAGTGACATCCTCTGAGCTTGCAGTCTTTTCGTCCGATGTGGCTTGTCCGCGCACTCTTAGAAAGTTCTTGACCTCGCGGAAAATAATGACATCTGCGTAAATAGCTGCTCGTCCGAGGAGGCCTTCAAGAGCAATATTGAGATCGGACATGACGGCGTGACGTTCGACTTGGAGCCACGTTCCAGGGGATAAAGTGCGTTGTGGTTTGATGTGGATGGGTCGTGATGGACTTTCTCGGTAAAGTCGAATTTGAGTAGGTGAGAGAGATTGAGTGTGATTGCAAAATTCCGACTGACTTTCTCACCGAGACCTCGTGTAAGTGAAGATGAAATTAATTGCCTTTGCAAAAGTTGGCTGACCGTGACTTCTTTGTGCTGACGAGCTCGAAACGTAATTGCCGATAATGATATTTTGATTGTTTCTTAGAAGGAGCGGTGATGAAGCTTGTGTAATGTAGGAACCAGAAGGAAGACGAAACCTTGTGCAAGTGAGCAAAATAGACTGTTGTGTTTGGGTTGAAATTGAGGTTGCTTCTGCATGTCAGACCTGGGGTAGAGATCGTGGCTTAGGAAAGCCGGCGACGTCCTGTGTACTTGCAAGCGAGGGAGTACAAACCACATGTGCCGACCATTTCTATTTGTACCTAAGAATATGGCACAGTATCGAGTGACACCTCCACCTGTTACTTCGTCTGCCGGAACGGTACTACGGTGCCGTTCACGGGAAACAGCGCGTTAAAGGGTAGCCCCTGTTACCCTATATTGTACTACACTATTAATGTTCAGAAAGAAACATCTCGTCATGTAGCGTTTCAGGTCGAGGTTTCATCTAATATAAGAGAGTTCTTTATTTTCTATGTTGGGGAAATCCCCTGAACCCACTTATCAACCTCGGGGTTTTTCCCCAACCCCTTTGGGTGGATTTGACTTTAGGGGTGTAGGGCACCTCGGGCCCAATCTAAGAGGTACCTGCTAGCAGGGCACGCTAAGCCCGAATACATTAAGAGTGAGCCGGAATAAAATATTGGTCCGGGTTGAAAGCACCTGCAGCCAAAATCGGAAGTGTACGACAGAGTGCTTCCACATCAATTTGTGTTTTCTTGTCGTCGCATTTCGTGTTTTTCAGATGAGTTCCTCCAGGAAGCATTGAAGCACTTCCTTCCTTATTAGGACATGGATGATGGCTGCGCCAGCCTTGTCCTAGCATCGGCCTCGCCGCACGCCTATAGCAAACGCAAATGAGAAGACGACAACTCTAGATTTAAGTTTGATTGAGCCGCATCCGCGGATGTCATATGGGTAAATCGCATGATCCTAAAGCACTTAAGGATGCTGATGCCAAGGTGCATATTCTAGGGACGGCCTTCGCCTGAGGCTTACTCACAGTTAAGTGATTTAATTTCCTTGTGTTGGTCCTTTTTTTGGTGTTACGATCATTTGATGTTCGTGTGGAGTTCATGTACTCAGTTTCGAACAAATTACCTCCTACCGATGTCATCCTGCTGCGTCTATTTTGGATATCGTATCCCCAGGGTACAATTGTACACTTCGAAATAGATTTGTGTATAAGTATTAAAACCGCCGAATAATAAAATTTATCAATATTTAACTCAGTTCTCTAGCCACTTCTTTATTCTTCATTCTTACTTCTTTAACTGTAACATTTTTCGGCCCCTGTTTCTCAAGATGGTTGCTTCAAAATCTTTTCTATTGGCCATTTTCCTGGCTGCCACTTCTCTGGCAGCTCCAATTGAGGAGTTGAACATTGAAGCTCGTGCCGCTGCCGTAAACCTCCGTTTTCCATTGTAGATGTGTTGTGCGGCGACTAACTTTTATCAGGCTGTCGTGTGCAAGAACCAGGCATTCCTCTACTCACCCGATGATGGACGAAAATACACAGCTTCCAACACCATCACCGGCTCTCAAATTGACAAAGCCCTCGCTGCCGCTCCCGCCACACAGAAGAACGGCGACAAGAACTGGGGTTCAGGCTATCCCCACCAGTTTCAAAACTTTGGAAACCAGATTGCAGTTCCAGCAGCCTGCAGTGTCGCTGGTGCAGTGATTCTCGAATTTCCTCTTCACCAGAAGGTCCTCCACGATGCGGACAAAGGAAAGTCTGCCCAAAAGCCTGAGGGTTTCAGACTTTTGTATCTCGAGACGACGAAAGCTTACTGTGGTGTCATGAGCCATGATGGGTTGGCTGGAAAGGCACCTGTGAAGGAGGACAAAAAGAAGAAGCCTCCGGTCAAGGCACAGGCTGGAACTTTGGGTCAAGATTCGGTAGGAGGATTCCACAAGTGCACATAAATCTTTGTGCGATGAGAGATTTGTGGTACTGGAGAGTGATTTCGCATGCTGGAAGGCGCAATGATGGTACTGTTAAGGCTTATAGATATTGATAACGGCGTTCGCCTAAACAGGAAGTCGAGAAGTGCTAAAAGTTTGACTGCAGTTGGAATCAGTAGAGACTTTTTTAGATAATAAAAAATTTAATAAACCTCTATCATATGTCTCCCATTTGCCCGCGAAGTTCGTGCACTCTTTTATGGGTCCAAAACCTTTCCCCGATACTCAAGAGTAATAGTCCCTACAATGAACCAAACAAGAAGCCTCCAAAAACTGGCAAAATTTGCAGTATACCTAGAACCCGCTGGTGACAGTTTTGGTCATATCTTATAATATTGTACCGTGCCGCTTAAATCTTCTCATAGTTGGCGTAGATGTCGGTTTCTCGTCGTAAAGTGGCGTCTATCCCGTCCTCGCTTCACCCTTTACCACCCCCTAACTCTATTACCGATTCAATCTCGACCCTTAACCACTCCACCACGCCAGACCACGGATTAACTAGAATCACTTAGGCTCAAGCGACAACCACTGTGGTTAGATGGCGTCATGGCGGGATGGGTGTTATGTGAATTTATGAAGAGCGAGGGGAAAGTCGAGAGAGGAGAGTTCTAAGGTTCTTTCGCGATTTTTTAGTGTTATTATTTGTTTTGGAAGTCGCAGCGAGGACAATACGCAACGGATCGCATGGCGTAGCATATATACGCGAGCTATATCGGCTTTTATCAGAGGGGTAATTAATTTACTTAGTACATGAACATAATTTACAGACTGTAGAAGGGGCAGTACACCCGAGAGGTACCGTGTGATAGAATATTCGTTACTGCTAGCTATGATCTGCCAATTCTACTCATAATTCCACGACCTGAGCAGGATTACCGACATCCGTTGTGCTCTGGTACACCACGGCAGCATTCAACAACAAACCGCCGTTGCCACCAGATGGGCCAACCATAAGTCTCTGCCACAGCAAACCCTTGAAGCCATACCAGACTACTTTCAAGGCATCAAGCCATGACGAGCTTGGGATGAGATCTGCGGTGATACTGTCCTTCCTCCGGGCCATCAATCGCTCGTACGCAAGTTGGCCTTCGTCCCAAAAGACTGCTTCACGGCCATGACCCGAATGAACATGACCAAACACGTGAAGCTTGGGCCGAACCTGCCAGATCTCGTCAAGGAGTCCAGAACACCCGATACCAAGATCAAGGTGATGTCGAGGAGGAGTGTGTGTGATCAATACATCCGTCTCTCGCGGTATTCGATTGCCCCAGGGTGGACTTTCTCGATCATATTGAAAACTGGTCAGGGGTTAGTATATGATTGCTGTGGAACAAGGGCTTTAAGGCTTACGCAAAATCGTTTCCGCCGCATTTTGGAATATCTGGCGTCCCATAGAAGTAAATCTTCCTTCCACCTTTAAAGTTCAAGGTAACACCTTTATTTTCTAGATAATGGATAGACCTGAAATTGAGCTTCTTGCCTTTGTCTTCTTCTCTCCTCGAATTTGTATCGAAATAACTATCATGATTTCCCGCAATAACAATTTTCTCTTTATGGGGCAGAGAATTGAGCCAGTCGAGTTGTACTTGGATCTCCTCGAAGGTACCCTTATTCGTCAAATCGCCAGCGTGAATCAAGACATCACCATGCGCCACAGGTAGAGTATTCGTATGCGTGTCGGAGATACAAATAACCCTGATCTTGGGTTTGTTTGGATGGGGTTTGAAGGGGGGTCCGCGTAGGGAGAGGAAGACAAAGTAGATAACGTGTACCAAAGCTCGTAGAGGAGAATCGAGGAATTTGTCGAGTGCTGTTGGAGGATCCCAAATATTTTGGCGACGTTTCCATGGCCATGCCGACTTCCGCTTCATAATGCTACTTCCTGCCATCTCTGCCACCATTTTCAATCAGATGTATTGATATTCGCGTTCCAAGAGCTCTCGATGTCTTGATAGCTTCCAAATGTCCTCGACTTCTGTGAGTGCTCCGAGAAGTCGCGATCATAATTTCCAGCGCGCGTGTCCCTCAATTAATTTGTCCATGGAGCGATGCCTACCCTTCGAAGACAGGTTGCAATATCAGAGACAACATTGTCGAGGAATTTATGTCGTCTCCAAATTCAAATGAGATCACTTGGCGCGGGGTTATTGACAGGGATTGCTGCATGGATGAGCTTCGACGAATCGACGCATTCTGGGTTCAGCGACGTCATCCCATTCAGCTTGCTTGGTTTTTGATGGTGACAGTTGGACAGAGGTGCAACAAAAGGAAGCATTGCTAGCTCTTTCATGGTCGTTCATCAACGCTGTACAAATACCACTATCGTGTGTTAAAATACTTCTTCGATTTGGGAGCATTTATCACGATACGATGGCTTCTCTAAAGAGCCTCTCCGAACCCAATTCAAAACTGGGAAATGCGTTGCACACCAATTTCGAGTGAGTTTGGCACATTTGTGGTAAGCTGTTGGTACATCGACTGACAATTTTTAGTGTCGATTATATTATTGACTATCGATTTGCGACTACGAGTAAGTTGCGACTTTAACCTTCCAAACCATTACTGACCAAGTGTAGGCAAACCTCAAGCAGAGGCACAGTTCGTGAAGCTCGTTCAACATTTGAATGATGTTGGTCTAGCCACTGAGGTTCGAAATGGCGACAATTGTGCAGTGTTGATCTTTGTCAAGATCGCATCAAATAGACACCTTCGGGCAGAGGTGTATCGAAGCAGAGTCCAGGATTGGTTATATGGAGTACGAACACTCGCTCCAGATAAGGATATGAAGAAGAACTTGGAAGGAGAACCCATAATCGAAGCCGAGCGTCTGAGGTTGGTATACTTGCTGATCACGAAACCAAAGAACGAGGGAGGGGCTGGCATTACACCCAAAAAAGGGGAATGGAAGGGAGTCGAGTCCGTCTTTGCTCTCCACGACCACACGTTCAACAAGGCTTGGATCAAAGATATCACAGCAAAAACTTACCTCAGTCAAAGGGATCTCACAGCAATCCGAGACAGATTTGGCGAGAAAGTTGCATTTTACTTCGCCTTTATTCAGTCTTACTTTCTCTTCCTTTCTTTTCCAGCTGCGTTTGGTTTTTGCAGCTGGGTACTTCTGGGACACTTCTCGCCAATATACGCAATTGTCAATGCGCTATGGTGCGTGGTGTTTTTAGAGTATTGGAAGAAGCAGGAAACTGATTTGGCTGTCCAATGGGGTGTCCGAGGCGTATCAAAGATCCAACACAAACGCCCAGATTTCAAGTATGAGACGGTGATGAAAGACCCAATCACTGGAGAAGATGTGAAAGTCTATTCTCCAGTAAAGCGATTATCGAGACAATTACTCCAAATTCCGTTTGCGATCATCGCGGCATTGATTCTTGGTAGCTTGATTGCCACATGTTTTTCTATCGAGGTTTTCATTTCAGAGGTTTATGCTGGTCCCTTTAAGAAGATTTTAGTACGTAATTTCTACCAATATTGTAGAGAAGTCTAACCGAACCGTTGTAGGTCTTCTTGCCTACACTCATACTCACGGTATTTATGCCTACGTTAACAGTGGTGTTGACTGGATTCGCAAGTCGACTTACTGAACTAGAAAATTATGAGACAACTGATTGTAAGTTTGGAATCATTAACATCTTTGGTTTTTTTTATTCTAATGAAAAACAGCTTACGAGAATGCCATGGTCTCAAAGATCTTTGTTTTGAACTTTATCACATCATATCTCCCAATTTTTCTCACTGCCTTTATCTACGTACCATTTGCTCAAACCATCGTCCCTCACTTGGATGTCTTTCAAGTAACTGTGAAAGCATTTGCCGAGAACGAAAAGCAGATGACTACACCGAAGAAAGGATTTCAAATTAACCCAGACAGGTTGAGAAACCAGGTCATATACTTCACTGTTACTGCCCAGATCATCGGATTTCTGATGGAAACCATCGTACCATATGTTACACGCAAAGTCTTCCGAAAGGTCAAAGAAGTCAAGGCCGAACGGGCAACCAAGAATGGCGGTCCACCAAGCACAACAGCAGACGATCATCCAGAGGAAAAAGCATTTTTAGTTCGGGTAAGAAACGAGGCAGAGCTGCCAACTTATGATGTTACGACTGACTTCAGAGAGATGGTCGTCCAGTTTGGTGAGTCTAGTCAAATCCAATCGCAAATCTCAGCTAATGGTATCTAGGGTACCTCTCACTCTTTTCTGTCGTATGGCCGCTTACAGCTGTTTCGTTTCTGATCAACAACTGGATTGAACTTAGAGGCGATGCTGTGAAAATAGCAACCCAGTGCCAAAGACCAGTTCCATGGAGATCAGACTCTATCGGACCTTGGCTCGATGCTCTTGGATTCCTGTCTTGGTTGGGAAGTATTTCTAGTGCGGCCTTGGTATACCTCTTTAGCGGCGATGGATTTGGTCCAGGTGGAGACCCGTGGAATATCAAAGTCTGGGGCCTACTTCTAACGATGTTTTTCTCTGAGCACATCTATCTGGGTGTGCAACTTGGTGTACGGAAGGCACTCGGCAAGATCGACAGTCCGGGCTTGCAGAAGGAAAGATCAGAACGCTTTGCCGTTCGAAGGTAATTACGTCCTCCATTTCCCTTCCCCTCTAAGCCCATGAGGCTAAAAAACACAGGCAATTCCTCCAAGAGTCCTTCGGCGCAGAGGCAGCTGAAAACGCCGCAGCCGGAGGCATCGCCGCTGGTGAGAAGATAAGCAGAAGCACACTTGAAGAAGAGGCTCGGGCATCTACTCTACGTGGCCATGGAACACCTGAGGAAAGATTTTGGCAACGCCAGCAAGGGCAACAAGAGTCTATCTTGGTTGGGAAGAAGTATATTGCACAAGCTGCTCCTAAGCCTTCTCCCACTGATAGCAAGAAGGAGTTGTAATGAACTAATGAATTATACCAGGTAAGCGAGATGCTTTTGGTGTGTGGTGTTGGTGATGAGAAATTGGACAAAGGGGACTGTGGCGCTGGTGAATTTTCCAGTTACGTACGATACTTAGGAGTATATGAATGCATAGTTTCTAAATGGCCCTCCTATTGACTTCTAGTTCTGCTCATCTTGAAATTTGTTCTATGTCACAACCCAAGACGAAAGAAATAAAGCGTCGCCACTCTTCACTCATGAATTGCATCTAATACTTTCATCACAATCCTCAAAACAACCTACTAAACCATCTAATACCCTGGGCACCTACCTGATTAAGAAGCTCACCTCATAAGTGAGATCTGGAAAAAAAACAGGATAAAAGCCTCGTTATATATTCTTTAGTACTTAGAATAAACATCTGTGGTACTTGTAGACTTATGTACAACAAAGGCCGGTTTCACATTTCCGAGATTTGGGCTTGTTGAATGAGCGAGCACACATTCGAATCGTAGTAAGGTTTGTGGTGGTGGCGTTTCTCCTATGACGCCCTATGAAGGTCTTAGGCGTGGCTACTTCATATGTGATATTCTTTACTTGCTGCTGGTGAGCCGAGAATATCGTTCAGAACCATACTCTTAGAGTGATGTCTAGTGGAGCTCGTTTCCTCATTGTATTTGGCGCTGGTACATTTTTGTTGTTGTTCAGTCTGGACCACTTGACACAGAGCTTCAGAGATGTAGACATCTTATGAGCTTTTTAAGGATGCTAAAGTTCGAAATAATTGTTTTTCTCGATCCTAAATTGTAGCTTTAAAGGAAGAAGGGAAAAGAGAGAAGGGGTGGTGGACATCATTTATGTCGCCTCCTTCATCTAGTATTCATCGACGAATATCCTAGAGCTACCATATTAAACGTTTAAACTGAGATAGATTGACTCTAAAGATGTTCATCCTCTCTGGGTATTGTCTAAGGCATCAGCTTTCTATCGTGCTTGCTCATATGAAACCCAGTCTAGCTATAGTAGAAGCTACCGCTAGAACGTGTATCAAATAAATAAAAGTGAACAGCTGTCTTAATATCCGACTTGTTGCCTCATCCCCCTGCTATTTGTATGCGAGTTGAGAATGGGTTTTGGTTACAAATTTGCAGGCTCTCAAGGTCTTCTTGAATTTTGTAATCTTGATTGAAATTAGTATATTTTTTCTGACTCCAGAAGTCCTGAAAATGTATTGGCAGTACAATCGCAGTTCGTTTAGCACGTATTTCGTGTTTTTGCGTGTCATCAAGCAAGTTGAGGCTGACAACCTATTTACAGAGTATTGGCATTGGCTTTTTATGAAGTGTTCACTAGCGACAGCTGGTGCTCGTATTCTTCCATTGCTGCCGCTCGTCATTGCAGATTCACTAGAGCCGCTCGTTTGCAGCTTCCTCCTAATGCCACGCCACTTCAATAACGCTAGCCCATATGGCCAAATTCTTATAAGAATGAGCTCTTTGAAATTCTGTACCATGCGCGTGTCACCGCAAATCAGCTGAAAGGTACGGTACGAAAAGTGCAGCACTATAGAAAACTTGGAGAGATAATAGCAATAGCAATGAAGCAGGAAGTAAGTTGCAAGTTCATCGTCGAGGAGACTTTTGAACGTACAGTACCTCAATACTGTACACCAGTTACAGCCAAATATCTTGAATTCTGATGGTTGCAGCTTCGAGCAGCTTGGCATTGAACAGTGCCACTCGCCTTTTATTACTTTTGAGGTTTGTTTTGGTTCTCTGTGTGGGGTAAATGGGTAATTCATAATTTGATGATGGCTTGACCCAGCGATTCGGACTGGTCTCGAGCTAGCTTGAGACTTGCTGGTTCGGTGCCGCCGCTACTACAGTATGACGCGATCGGAGTTAACTCCTATCTCCACACAATTTTGTGTAGATTCGTATATAGCAGACAATTTAGAGAATGACAAATTATGAGAACTAATCATAGTATCAATATTTATCATGCCGCAGGGATGCCTTCAAGGTTTAAACGTGAAGTCGCTGGTTACAAGTGCCAAATTACTCTTCGTGCACCAGACAAAAAACACTCCACATCAGACTTTGATCTCATCATGACTCATAGAGCTTCACAACATAGACATCTCTCGTAAGCATGAGGCTGAAATTAGATGGTAACCAATCAACTTGATCTTGGGTGTGATTCATTTCTTCGTGACCTGTTACAGTAGGTATTGTGATATGCAAGAAGTTTATAATATGCTCAGAGCGCTTTTCTCGAAAAAGAGGCGGTCAGCAAAAGAAAATTTCAAGAAATAAAAGTTATTCCCCTTGTGTGTGTCCTACTTCATGCACTAATTCATAGGACGGCCCCAAAGAATGAGACTCTCCCTGGAACTAAGCTGTTCTAGGCCACAAAAATATGCGCTTGATGAATACCCTTCCACAACTGCGTGTACATTTCACCCACGAATGCTTCTATCTATATCAAATGTCCTCAGACCGCTGTCAAAAATTACCGTGTTCAGATAACCCGACCGGCGTTTGCATAAGACCGCAAAACATTAAAATGAATTGGAAACAACAGATACTAGCTATCCAAGCTAACATTACAATGACTTGGCAAAATGAAGCCCCTCATGGGGTTGAAATAAGGTTATTCATGGAGAACCGTCTTAATAAATAATAGGCTGAACGGGTATCTATGGTTACTTCCATGTAGAAGTGGCTTGAAACTATTGATGCCAACTCGACTTATACCTGGATTAGCGACGGTACTTATACTTGGCAAATGCTTCATGCAAGAACTAATCGCCGACTGAGAGAGGTAAGATCTTCCTGATTAGACTAAGGGCCAATGAACACAACAGGAAAAAAGACAGAAAAACTTTCAAAACTGGTTGTTCTCAAGGAGAGGATAGGTTTGAGTTCTTCAGAAGAACATTAAACGAGCCAAGCTAGTCCAACAATTTCTAAACTTTATGCAGAACTTGCAGGACTAGTGTGGATGTCCATACCGAGCGCCACAACTCGCATACAACGGCTTTTAAGTGGCCAATGCAATGCACGGAGGCTCTCTCCCCTGTGGTCTTACGACTTCGCTCGGAAACTTCAGAACCCCGATTGCCGTCTTGGACGTAATCCGAATCCCTTTTGTTGTGAATCTCGAAAGTTTCGGTCTGATGACCCCGAATTCGAATTGTGTATGGAGTATGGGCACAATTTGAGGCATTTTGAACATCGGCATTCGCGATATCGCCCGGAACCCAGCGAATATCGGTCTTCGGACGCCCTGATTTCTAATGCTGGTATAGTAGGAGGGTTGGAACAAGGTTGCTTGAAGACCGGAAAGGGAAGAGCCTGAGTGAGCCTAGCGGAAAGTGTAGTTGCTAAAATCCGAATTCCTTCTGGAATCATTCTCTTGCCAATGTTGCGGGGTCGGTCGTAATCGCTTAGCTGTTTGCTACACTACGTACGACGTCAATGAGTGCGAATCAGTGCGATCCTTAATTCGAATCGACATGGGCAGATGACTTGCTCTGCCGCAGCCGTTTGCTGCGGTCGATGCCGCGTGTCCTCTAGGCTTGAAAAGTTGAAACCCAAGAGCTCATCCAGCGTATACTGAATCAGAAAAGGGGGAATGAAGGAGTATTTCGAGGGATTCTTTGAGCTTTGTATAACTCCCCTTTCTAATCGTTCTCCGTAATCGGGTAGCGAGAGGCTCCGGTCCGAAACATCGTGACCAGGCTCGTCCCTGAAAATTTGGACTATGTTGAGCTTTGGGCACACCTTATCGATTGCAGATGATCTTCCTTGATGCAAAAACCCTGACGCTGACCAGGGACTCTGGCTCGGCACGTTAGCCGGATTTAAGACTAATACCCCACTGGGTGAATCCTAATGGAGTGAAAATTTCGATGAGAAAATTCGAGCGTACATTTTCTAATCATATGGTTCTTTACTCTAGTCGACAGCAGCTTTGCATGGTGGGATACCGAGGTTGCAAGCCGACTTGCAAGCCGATGTCGACCAAACAAGAGCCTCAAGTGCCACTGACGGCATTGGACCCACTATCATGAAAAAAATAACGGGAACAGTTGGGAGAAGCGAGCTAGAAAAGTCCAGAGCTTCTGAAAGCAACAATTTCCAACTAAACGGGTACTTTAGAGGACTTGCTATCTCTTGCTATCTATCTCCTACTAATAGGTGAATTGCATCATTGTATGTCGGAAAACTTAAACCAATTCTATCTCTCAACTCAGTCAAAGCTAAAAGTGATGTAGTTCGTTATGCTGACCTTTCAATAACTTCCAGAACATTGCACTTGAGAAGTATTCATTTTTCGTAGACAAGCCCACAAAAGCTCAGACGCCTGTGACAACTCAAAAAAGTGAAGATCCATCTTGTCGGGTAGAAATTATTCTGAACACAACACCGAGCGTTTGTCATGATGAGCGAAAGTCATTTGGGTCTATCCTGTCGGGATGCTTAGTAGGTAATGCAAACCTAAATTCCAGGTGAAAATTTTGGTTACTTTGGCCATATTTCAAATTGTGATAACAACCGTGCTACCTCGGTATGTTAGCAAATGACTCTAGAGGAAGAGGAAGAAAAGAACAACACATGTTGTCCAAGCTCACCTATTGGCGTTGGAGCCAACTCATTATATGGAGAGAATATATGATCGGGCTAGCCCTGTATGGACACCTGAGGTGAGGTTTTTTATTTGTTCTGTTGGCGATCACAGTAAGCGCGGTACATTGCTGACTTGAAAGGATACCTTGTTGGATAGCGAGAAGTGAGAATGCAGCTGGTATGTCATTAACCTTATCGCCGAGAAGCTTCACTATCATCAATATCTCTAAGTGAACAGTCACTCATTAGGATATAGGAGCTGTGCGCACCTTGATCTATCAAAAATGATTACTTTGCAGTACGCTACCAATACTTATCACTACCATGAAAACATTAGGCAGTTCGAGGCACCGTCAGCAGTTAGGCGCATTTCGCACTGACTCTAAGTGGCCCGTTGCGCAACTTATGGATTAGTGAACCTCAAGTATAGTGACTGACAGAGCCACATACATCATTCTCGAGGCTCAGAGTTCCATTTTCTGAATTCATGCATACCAAGTATGCCAGGTGTTGCCCAAGATTACAATACTTCGCCAATTGAACCACAAACTTCGAGTGAGTCTCTTGACCCTTCTTGGCGCTCGAAACAAAGACCTTGGAGCAATATATCTGCAGATCCTTGACCATGAGGGCCAGTTGCAATTCCGCGTATACGTATTTTCATATGCGAATCACCGTGTCAACCTGGGATGAGATGAAGCAGCTGGTACCGAATCATTTTGGTCCGTCTGCGCTTCATATTTCAAAACAGCATAGTGAAGGTGCCATTCTTATTCCAGCAAACAGTTCGCTTTTCATCCTTAATCCTAGTATCATGCAGTCGGCGTCTACCCAACAGCTCCACCACCTTTATATGGGCTCTAGCCTATTGGATCGAGTTCCAAGAGTGATTTTATGAAAATTATGCGAAATGGTGGGCTCTCAAGGGCCTCCAGCCACTCGGTGTCAGCAACTGTGCGGCCCCGAAATACGACGTAAAGAATATGGTACGGAGGCTGATCTCGTCCTCCGTACATTTTCACCACTCGGCCGCTTCTAATAGCCTACTAACAATGGGAAAACCACGTCAACTCCGCTAAACATTTCCCATGACTACTCATGATGCAGCATCTAACTATTACAGTCAGCTATTCCCTCCTTGGGTTCCAGCCTGTTGTCCATCGTGCTGGTAACACGGTTGACCCGGCACATCATGAGCCTTGATAACTCTCACCTTCACCCTCCTGATTCCACACCCCACCACCACTAACAACAACACACCCAGACAAGATCTGCTTTCCCCTGCCGATGTCTGACCCGCAGAAATAACCTTTATCATCCACATCCAGGGACAACGTTTTAGACGTTCAGCATAACTAAAAACCGGCGACCGATTACTCCCGTCATCCACAAGGCTACCAGCCCTCGGACATAACTAATATCCCGCATACCCTGGACCAGCTCACTCATATAATCAACGCACAGCCAGTCAATCTTGAAGCTCTGTTATATACCTTGGCTTCGGTCCTGCCACACACTTTCACTTGTACAGCTTATGTCGACTTGAATCTTCTATCACCACAATGTCTAATCTACCTACCCCTCCTCTCGAGGATTCGAAACCTCAATATGTTACTAGAAGACCTTCGAAGCAATCAAAGCAATCGAGTAGGACTTCGAAAAGAACTACCATCTCACATGAACATGGCCCTGTAGCTATAGATGGCCGACACAAGAGAGTTTGGAAAGCTTGTGAGAGGTGTAGAATGAAGAAAACAAAGGTAGCTCAGACTTGTTGAAACATGCTAGTACTTCACAATTGACATTTGTTCAGTGTGACGGCGAATCGCCCTGCAAGCGGTGTAAAGATGACGGATTAGTATGCACAGCTGGTAGTAGAAAAAAGACAGAATTCAAGCAACTTCCTCGAGGGTATGTTGAATACAATTTTTATCTTGCAGGCTACATACATTCTTATATTATTTAATAATTTTATAATCTCAGATTATTCTGACCGAATTTTTACAGTTACGCGGAAGTATTAGAAAACACGCAGTACGCTTTGATTGCGACTGTGCAAAAACTGTATACAATGGTCCGCAACAATGAGTCGTGGGAATTAGGCGAGCCGGAAATGAATGAAAGGGGGCAACCAGTTATCCATGACATCGCGTCGAAGCTTGGATGTATTCGACCTTCACCAGATCTACCGTATTCATTTCCTGAAGGGGCGGAGGATTTCGCAGAGTTGCAAGCACAGCTACAAGCTGCACGATCAGAAATGGCTTCGGAGGATACAGGCAGCAGTAGGAAGCACTCGCACGATGCGACGTACTCGCCCACTCTCGACCGCACTGATCGAGCAAGCAGTAGCGAAAGCGATCACTCCACGATGTCTAGGGAATACAACCAAATGATGTGGTCACAAAGACAAGCTGCTTCGAAGGCAGCTATGGCAAAATCAAATGCTCCAGTTTCCAAGCCAACACCTCTAAATATCGCGCAACGATCGTCTATGGATGATGAATCTTCATATGCACGTACATCTATCGACACTTCTCGCTCGGTACCGTCACCCATATACACGGACTTCCAAACGGAGTCACCATTGCTAAGAAATACGTCACCCTTCTCACCATGGTCAGCAGGCGATGACTTCCTTGGCCCAGCCCACGCTCTTGACCTTACCGCCCATTACATGAGGCAACAACCGCAAATGGCTCGATCATCTCCCCTTGCTATGCAGCCGGACATGATGAAAATGCAATTCAACGACTCGATCAATTTCGCTGAAGGGACCATTCGACCGAATATGTTAGATTCACATACTGGTATGGAACTATTCGAGCAGATGGATGTGATGTATCCTACGGACTACGAAGGGCAATTGGGTATGGTCTAGAGAATGCTGCAAAGATTTCTTATGTTATTTGAACCTCGCCCCCTTTCAGAGAGACAATGAGCGTCAAACGGGGCGCATTTAGGGATTGGGGCATAGCATTTGACGAATTTCCTTCTTCGAAGATTCCCATTTATGTACTGAGACGGATCAATTGTTCTTGGTTGTACGATTAGAAGGAGCCGGTAATATGGGCACTGGTTCATCATGGCGTTGGGGACATAGATACGACCGAGTGTCGTGGAGTACGGGGGACCACTAAGAGCTCCTTGGAATCAGAAACGTTCCCTATAAGTCACTGTCCTTCATCAAATTGGTTGACCCAATCACTCGAGTACTATGTGCTTCATTGATTACTGCTCTGACCAAACTCGCCTATGACGTTCGGTGAAGTCAAAAATTGCTCTCTGAGGAGCTCCATCGCGGACACTTTTCGGAATCATTTTTACGAGTTAACCCAGTCGTTGCTCCGCAATAAAGGTGAAGCTTTGATGTCCAATCATGACTTACAAACTCCACGGACTTTATGTCCCACCGACATAAGAGCAAACCGTAATCTTGCTTCATAATCGCGGCGCAGGGCCGCTTTTTCTTTGATACACATTTGATCTCGATTACCAACTCACCGCTAACAAAGCTCTGTCCAAATCCTCAATCTAGGGTTCGCTTAATAATCCCCTACACTTTTCATATTTGCTCAGCCAATAGGGAGCTTCAACGGTAATGCAGCAGAGATAGAGACACAGACCCGACCCTGTTGATATTATGTTGTCGATGAAATTTCAGATCTTCTGGCGATAGCTCTTACCATATTCCGAAGTAGTCGCATCCCGAAAGGGACGTCTTCGCGCTGCTTGGACAAGCATATTCACACAGCCAAGTTCCCATTCAAGACCCAGAAATCGTAAAACATCACATATTGCGAATGCTCCCCAGCCACCACGAGTTCACACTGCTTACGTTGCCCAGCTGTTCCCCAGACCTGCTCGGCACCAAGCTCAGCGTATACAGTAACCTGGCTGTTCGCTACAAGGGGGTAGATCGCCTATTTGGGAATATGGTCGTCATCCAATCTCGAGGACTGTGGCTGGCAAGAGTGACCGATTGCGGCATCTTACGATAAGTACATAAAGGCTTCTGACTGGTGCTTCAAGTACGGTCTTCATCTGTGCATTGGGAGCTCTAATAATGCGCCAGATGACAATACTTAATTTAAAGTCAGGGGCAATCTTCAATGGTTACAGTACGTAGGGGTTCTCATCGTATTCGCATTTAGATACATTTTTGACCACTCGCATTCGCTCATCGCATTCGTCTTTAATATTTCTGGATCAAGCCAAGATTGTGCCGAGAAGGTTCCAATCCACTGCATCTTCATTCCTCAATTCATAAAAACGCATATTGCGAAAGTGTACGAACCAAACCTATCAGTTCTTTCCTTTGCTTGGCTGGAGGTTTCGACCGACGGAACGGACTTTCGCTGAATTACTTTGATTACTTAGCTTCGGAGAAAGAGTTGCACCTCCGGTCCCGAGCCAATTATTATTCTTTGTGCGGACCGTTATTCGGCCGACCACGTTTTGTGCAATTTGTTTCCTACGGTCGCCATCTTCTCTTTGTCGTACAATAATATTGGCTCGAGTTTGAACATACCAGTTTGTCTGTGCCTCATGTCAACCTCCCATCCGGCACAACTTGGCAAATGATTTGAATGAATTGAATTGGCTATTGTGAGGATTGAGGATGTGTGAACGGTCTTTTGGTCTGACAGACAAGCCATGGCTGCTTGCCCGGCATCTTAGTGCTCAGTCAGACAAGCACATCGTTCCAAGGGACCAGTTAAGCTTCAAGTGGCTTGCAGATGTATCCTGATGAAGTAAAAGATTTCAGTCTTGAGAATGTGGTTGGAGGGGCTTGTTTCGAGTCTTGATTCTATTTGCTGACGTTTCATATTTGATGCAACGAGGCCAAATTTGTACGTGATGAACACTATTTGATGTCAGATGTTTTCTGTGCTCTTTTATCATTGGGAAAAGGATTCACTTATCTTGCTCCAAGTGGAACATTATTTCCTACGCCTCTGTCATATGAGGTAACTTCTCCTCCGGAATTTCTTCTGAAGTCGTTTGATAGACCTCGGCCACTATGCCGCTGTTTCTGATCTATATGAAGATGGTGAGGTCTATATTATTTTGAGTTTCGTGATTGAGAAGCCGTCAAGATAATGCTGAATCTGCACCTAAAGTTAGCAATTCTTTAGTTTGGATCACACTGTTATTCTTCCTATTAATTGCTAGTTTCCCGTCTTTGCTACGAGTTTGACTCGCGAGTTTTTTCTGGATCGCGGAATGTACCGAAGTCGATCGAGGTTTAACTTTGTTTCAATACTGAGCTCGTCACACTCTGTCGACGAAGTCAGCTACACAAGTGTCCAAGCACTCGAATAGTTCCTTGATACGATCAGGAAGGTAGGGGTTCTAGCTCTATCTGCAGTAAATTCAGCGACGCCTGAGAGGACCTGGGAATGGATACCTGTCTCCTCTAGCTTACAGTACTGTCTGAAGTCGGTAACGGCCATCAATCTTACCACCTGGACACGTGGGGGAAGGTTTTGCAAATGTTCAAGCCAGCACCCACAAATGTCCGAGTGAGCTTTCATAACGGGAATAGTCGTTGGTTTTGTGTTTCGTTAATCTGCACTCGGTCCTCAGAGACTATCAATGAGCGCTCATTGAGTATTCGAAAAGGTAGAGAGAAGAGGCATCCTTAAACAAGCAAACAATGTCGATATCATCAGGGAAACGATACTTTTAAGAGGCTCACGTCAAAATTTGATTTACCCAGAGCATCCGAGCATGGAAACAGGCGACTCAGGCTAACAATACAGCTCGCCTGCAGGTCTTAGTGACAACTCATCGCCTTTGAGCTCAGTGGCTTCGTTGTGTCGTATCGTCCGTGCCTGTATCAGGCCTTCTGACTTGACATTGTCTATTAATGAACTTGATCATTATCTACTTTTTGGTTATGATTACTCTCTGTAACAAGCACAATACATTTTACAGCGAAGCACGTAGCTTCCAGCGCATTTCATGGTGGTAGATGATGATTTGTTGGATATTGAGTAAGATCTTACTCCTCAAGCCTGTATGCCAAGCTGTTATTCCTAAAGTGGTGCATACATTGTGCACTACAACACGTTCTAAGTCTTACGCACTTTATACTAAAATAGTCAGTCAATATTCTGAGTTCACACAGCTTCTTATCATCTTGAAAGCCAAAATCCATCACTTTACTCAGACCTTAGATCAGGTGGAAAAAGACACCAGAGACACTAAAGAACGTATCAACTCAATTGGACAATTTCACGTCTACCTCTAGCATCTCCTAGTGTCTACTATGGAAGCTTAGTACAAAGAACATACCGATTTCTCTATTTCCCGCAATCCAATCATCTTGCTGTTGTGTCCAGCTCAAATCACCTTCGCTGATTGTACGTGTTAGCTTGTACTTTCTCGGTAAACTACTCTTTTAGGCAGTTGTTCTTCCCATAGAATTTGATTTGGCGAAGCTCTGACCTCCGAGTCGACCATCACACCCCGGAGCGACGCCACGCTTCTCGGGCCGGAAAATGATATTCGGCTGAACATATTCTTCATCCTACATCCGAAATCATGGATATTCACTGATCTAGATGTTGCGAATATGGGAGAGTGGAATGTGTGAGGAAACTCATGATAATTCTACTCGTTGCTAGAAATTGATTTGATGATTTGATTTCAGGAGTCCTCAGTTTCTAGGGTCCGACGCCTTTTCATACCTGTGCAACCTCGTTAAGTGTCTTAGCACAACTTGCCACCAGAATCTCTTGCTGAACGTTTAAAGGCTCGCGTCAAATAGAGAAACTAAGGCGTCACATCGATCTCAGTACTGAAGCGGAAAAATTAAAAAGATTCCCGTGCACGAAGCATTTTTCATGATGTCTATACCGTATAGCCTCTGCTGCATCCATAGATGAGCAAGTCACCTGTCAATCCCAAGCCGTAGTAACCGTGGAGCTTGCTAAGATACAAAACAGTGACCTGTATATTGATGATGATATACGTTGGTCTGCGAACTTTGTTTATCTAGCCACTGCAAGAATTGGATATTCAGTATATTTAGCTAGAACCCGGGAAGCACCATCCCAAGGATGGCAACAGACGACACCAAGAGCAATGGATTTTAGGTTATGAACCCCAGAGCGTTCCCTATCTACAACTGCAGTATTCACTCGACTCAACTCTCTAGAAAGCAGGGTGTCTACGATCCCACCTTTTCTCACATTCCATATCAAAACCACGCAAGCGTAAATAAGCAATGCAGAAAAGCCATGCTGGAATAACCTCATACTCAATACCTCCGTGATTCATCGGACTCTCGAGATTGATCGATAGTCCCAGACTCGCGATAAGGGTCAAAGGACACCGCGTGATAGAGCCTCTCTTCAACCTCCCGTCTAGCTTTCACAACCACCCAAAACCTGCAGCCTCATCGTTGTTTTCAATGTCTGTATTGTAAAATATGAAGTCTGGCAGGGGTACCGCACCTCGACTAGTTTCAGTCAACAGTGACTCAATCCGAGCGGTCTACCATAGAACCCCGCCGGCTTTGCATCTCTACGTGGAATCACATGCAACAACGGAGACTATAGGAAAGTATATGGTTCATCCCACAGAGTCGTTGCTTACTCATCGAGCTGCTTATTATTGAGATGGATGGACAAAAAGCAATTTTAGGTCACCGAACATAGCGAGAATTGATATACGCACCAAAATATGAAGGTTAATTATTGATTCAACATTTAGGTGATGATCGACCACCCGAGTAACTGGGTGGATTGTATGGAACAGGATTTGAGTCATCGTTACCCTGAATCAAAGCTCATTTATTAGCCTGTGTATTATCTCAACCAACGATGAAAATCTTACCATATCTGACCCTGGTTTAGACGTCATTCCCATGCCGCGTTAATACGGAGCTAAACAGAGGAGCCTTTATTCAACTTATACTTTAGTACAGACATGGTAAGACTGGAGCTTGAGTGACTTCACCGATAACTCAAGATGTAAATTTTGTCGATGCTTAGATTATTATCGATATTCATCTAATCCAAACCGTCTCTTTGAGAAATCAAATACTTTGGGCGCTGCTGGGGTTGTCGGTGTCTGGATTTCACGCTAGGTATCCTGGTACGAAAATTATATTCAAGTAATCTAGTGATCTTCATAAAAAACTAATTTCATCATTCCATATCTGTTGGAATTTTCCAAGGATACGCGGGCTCGAATAAGTGTTTGGTTGCAGATTATGTTATTGCTGTTGAGGTCACTGTGACACGTCCGAACGATAATAGTGACGGTTACTACTTTAGAAAAAGAGATTCAGAACTTTGATTTAATCGTTGTGGGGTTGTTCGTGCCACTCCATCGTGTGTGGAAAGAATGTCTGAGAGGCATAATGATTAAGGTATATATCGGTATTTAGCCAGTCGGAGACACTGTATTTAAGTATGTTCAAGTGTGGTTGTGGACCATCATATTTTCGAGGAGCCACTATATCACTTGCACGAAAGGCAGGATTTGTGCTCAGGGTATGGCATATTGACACTGACACACTAAGGAGTGTAACGGCCTTTCTGGCCACCACCCGAGAAGAATGGATTATAAGCTCACTGTGGTTGTTTACACTGGTTGTGTTCCCGGCTTCTCATGTTGAGATAAAGGCCCTGAGAGCAGCTTGTTGTAACATCATAACACTGCCCTGCCACGTTCCAACTGCAACCACACTCATTCATTATTCCCCGTAACTGCCCCCCAGATATAAGCAGTCCAGCCCCCCAGCACAAGCATCCCCAAACATCCCACACAAACCCCACTAACAACCCTATTCCTCCCCCCATTCTCCCCATGAAACTTCTCATTCCTCTCATTAATAACGGCCCCATTCCTCACCCTTTGCTTCTTCGTCCACTGTAGCCGTCTTAGATCAACACTTAAGTAAGAGAGGAGGACGAGAAGGAGAGAGATGGCGACGGAACACGCGGAGAGGAAGACGTAGACGATGGTTACGCGGGAGTAGGAGTTGTTGTCAGCGTCTTGGAGGGCGCCGGTGACGATGCGGACAATTATGTTCATGCTGTGGGGCTGTGAGATTGTGGTTTGGGGAAAAGGAAAGGGAAAGGGACTAGGGGGGCTAACGCGTTGTTCATGGTGATTTTAAGGGAATAGGCGCTTCCGAAGACGGATTGGTGCCACATTGATGTACGGATGCTGTCGATGATTGTGGCTGGGCCGAAGCAAAAAGCGACGGCGTATACTGCGTGTGTGTCAGAAACTCTTTTGCAGCCTCGATACTGAGACCCTCAGCATGAAGGAAGTCTTCAAATGGTGTCAAGGTAAGGCGTACTCACTGCCGAAGGAAGCTGAAGTGCCAGCCATAGAAGGAGTCCAGTTCACGAGACACATGGAGATGAAAACTCCTGTCCCACACAGAACAACTGCAACTCTGATTTAGTATCCAGGCATAAAAGTATGATCAAAGTTATATCAAACTCACGCAACGAAATTCGATTTCCCCAGAGATCAATAAACACACCCAGAAGTGGCACAATGAAGAACCCTACACCCTTGCATCAGCATCTCACCATCAAAGATATCACTCCAAACCACCACTTACCACCATACTGAACAACACTAGTATACCATCCAGCATCCACAGCACTAACACCAAGTCTAACCTCCGCTAACTCTGTCGCATTCTGCGAAAACACAATCGCAGTACTCGTCTGAAACAAGCTAAACGCCATAACCGCCCAGAAAACCCACGGCAACTGTAACACCTTCCTAACCTCAAACCTCTCATTCTTCTCCGTCAGTCTCTCTCCCGTTGCAGGATCCTGCCCTACCACAAACCTCCTATTCGCATACCTCGTAAAAAACCAAAACGCCATCGTCATCAAGTTCGTGAATATATTCATGCCCACACTAACCCAAAACACATTTGCGAAATTGCCCGTGTTGCGCGCGATAATGTTCGCAGAGGCCTTCCCTGCAAATGCACCGATCTTCCCAATCCCGAGTTCGAGGCCGAGGGTGGATGCGAAGCCGTGGTTAGGGGGGAACCAGGAGGAGAAGATCTTGTATTGGGCGACCTTTGTGGCGATATCTCCGAGGGCCTGGATGACTCGGCCGCTGATCATGAATTTGAAGGAGCGAACGGATGTGGCGGCAGCGACGAGGATGGAGCCAAGTGTGAAAATGAGATTACCATAGAGGATTGCTCCTATTTTTCAATTAGTGTTTGTATGGCTATAAAGACTCCTAAAGACTCACCTGCACCGCCAATTCTATCTGTGACTAACCCACTCAGTAACATGAGCAACGTGACCATGAAATCTTCACTCGCTTCTAGCAACGAAAATTGAGTATTGTTGATCTTCATCTGCTTCTTGATAGTAGATTTCATTGCTCCGGTAATACCACTACTCCAGCTGGAGCCAAAGCCAATGGCGGAGACCATGAGGATAGACACGAGCTTCCATTTCAGAGGGACTTGGATAACTTCTGGAGTTCCCTCGGGGCTATTGTTGTTGACTGCTTCATTGGGGAAAAGGCTTGAGGAGACTAGGACGTCAACTTTCTCTTTAGAGCTTGAATCTTTACTCGAGGTATCCAACAATTCAGGAGACGAGACCTTTTTGGCCATCTTGTAGTTGAGTGAAGAGGAACGACAAGTTTCAACAGATCAAGAGACTAGAAAGGAGAGAGTGAAGGGAACAATTTTGAACAGCAGAATATACCTTTATACTCCTTTTATCTCAATCAACTCCTCCGAAGTCAAACGTCCACCTCTTTCCTTGCACGCATCGTAAAGACCTGACTTCAGTACCTCTCTCCGAAGCGACATGCCTATTCCCTTACGAATATCGTCTCCACAACTCGGTCAAATTCTCACCTTGGTCATAATTGCGACGCAAAAACCTATGCTTCCGTGGAGTAAACGTGTGTCCTTGGAAATTGACAAGCATCAAAGTGGAGAATCGAAGCTCTTGGCAGTGCAAACTTTTATCAGATGGATCTGATAATCCAGACTTGGCCGATTAGCCGGGCAGGAGTCCAAGGATTGGGTGTTCTCTAGACAGGCTCTCTGCAAGATGTCTAGGGCTAGAGTTTAAAAATGTCTCCGTTGTTGCTGGAAGGAGTGTAATGGATGTGTTCTACTCTATAGAGCAGGGACAGCGAGGAGGAAGAAGTGCACTAAAGCATCAGATGGACTTATGAGGCGAGCCAGGGGTAATAAGTGAGGGTAATGCGATGTAAAGCAAGAGAGACATATCAATAGGTCAATCAGTTTAGATGACTATCTTGCTTCGATTTGAACTGTCAGATAGTAGTTTGGGAAGCTTATATTAGAATATAGAGTTCTGCACACGCAGGAATGAAATTTGACAAAAGTCGCCTGACCCAGCTAATCGGCTTTTGAAATTTCAACGTAGTTCAAGTCGAAATTTGACCATTTCCCCAACCCATATTCTCCACCTCGAGTGCCATAGACTCTCTAGATCTCTCTAAATTCTCAACTCCTCGAGCTTCGTCACGATGTGCTCTATGACCTCTAAATGGATTGCGCTGTAAATATCTAAGGCAGCTCAGAGTTTGAGGATACAAGGTCTGATACCATGTTCAGATAATCAATCTGCTGCACTACCCTCAGCATTCCTTGGTATTGCTGTCCAGGCCGACACCAAATTCAGAGCAGAGGGATAGCTTCGTGGTATTGTGTATCGGTGTAGAAGATTTCGAGGAGTAGCTTTCGGATAGATGTTGGAGTGACACTTTTGTGAACGAGCTTGGGGAGAAGGCGCAATGCTGAGTAATGTGTGGTAAATTGGCTGTAGAACTCTTGTCGATTGAGCTTATAAGGGTCTTAATGTTCGTAGAAATTGCGGAGCAGGTAGTCGAAGAATCGGAAAGATTGCCTGGAGTCCAATTCCGAAAGGATCCAATCGATCTCGTCCTCCAAGTCTTCACCCAACTCCCCTCTAAGCCACCCAATCTCCTCATAGCTATGCTCCATCTTGTTGGCTGGTCGGCGAGGACCAGTGCCTCTAATCCTGTGAAGAATCCGAAGATCTCCTTGACTCCTCTACTTTTTTAACTGGTGGTGGCGAAACAACCAAGTTCTTCATTTTTGCTATCTTCTAGTTACACACTTCGATCACATAATGGTCACGGCTCATCGGCATCCAAGGGTTGGATTCGATGCCGTGAAATGGCACGGAAAATATGAAAGTTCTCGGTGCCGCAACCTCCAGTCCGTGTACAAGTAATCTCTGTCACAATTGAACCACATCTGTATGTTGGGAGTTGTCTATTTAGTATATGCTGTAGGCAATTGGATGTCGCAGGGGTTGTGTCAAGTGGCAAGATACTCGAGTTTATAGGTGGTGTGTTTTAGGCAACAGCTTGGTAGCCGGATGCAAATATAACGGGTTGTCTCGAGGAAAGAACGCACATTCTGTACTTAGTAGTTACACCAATTCCTGGAGTATTGACAAATGAGGATCAATCGATGCTCAATTTCGTGTTTGATGTTGAAACAAAATTTGTTTGACTACCATCTGGGCGCAACGTCTTAGAGCACTCTTGTTTTCGTCCCCTCATGGCAGTTGGTGTCGTGATGGTGTCACGGAAAATGGTGGTCACGTACAACCCCGTTTCCAGCTATATGATGCTGTGATCCTGTCTTTAAATTCAAGCTCCCCAAAGCATTTTTAACCCTACCTTTATACTCCACAGATGGTCTACTAACTACGTAATTCCTAAGTAAAATACATGTCAGTGAATTATCCCACATATTGTTGTTTATCAAGAATGTGCTCGGGCGCGACAAGAATTATACATATGATGAAAAGCCTTCGGGCAAAAACAACAAGTCGAACGCGAAAGGTCTCTGCATAAAAGGGGTATATTGTTTACAGCCTTCCACTGACACACACCTAGCCAGTATAGTCTATACAATGCAATCTCCAAGATAGCGGAGTCATCATCATCGCAGCGGCAATTTCGCACAACAAAGCGTTTATCCCATCTCGTCGTGAAAGTATTACGCATGCCCAAAAACGCCCCGATCCATATAATACACCCGATACTATATCCAACTGAAAGCAGAAGACAACGAAAATCTGGACAAGAGAGTGTTTCCCCACACCATTACCAGTCTTTCGAACTCGCACGCCTGCATACTAGCTCATGGGACCCAGGTCAGTACAATGATACTGTCTCGCGCCGGCTTTTTATCCTCAGTTTCAAACCATCGGTCATCTGACTTCTGCTTTAGGTAGATTTGCTTCACTTTTCCGTCTCTCTCTTTCCTTGCATCAAGTAGTGCCCATTGGCTCTTCCGTCCTGATTTTGATAAACTTTTTCTCCCCTCGCCGAATCTGTAAAAGAGAGCGACGGAAGGATGTGGCATATCGGCGGGAACATCAAAGGTAAACTCCGTCTGCTCCAGGTCGAAGTCGATGCCTTTAGGGTACTCGGCGACACTGTAACCATTGGAGATGATGAAGTTGTCCTTGAACTTGAAGCGTTGCAAGACACAGTCTTCTCCGCAAGCGTCGGCTACTGTGTGTATTTTGGCGACTGGAGCCTTGTGCCAGGATTTAAAGTGATGTAAACTCAAAGGCTGGTCTCCGCTCTCATAGAATCCAGAAGGGTCTCCGAATTGGTCCATCTGATTAAGCAGCGGCTCATAGGTAAGCGTGACCTCGCTGTTTTGGTGAAAGCAGTTGTAGAGGAGTCTGTCTCCTTGTTGTGCATCTAGGACGTACTTGCCGTCTTCTCGCTTCTCCAAACAATTACCTTCAGCTACTATTTTAGCGCTGGATGCAGTCAAAAACACACCACCGCCTCCATAGGCCATTGGCGCATCATTCGCCAGAATCCAATCCACGCGCTCCGTAGTGGTACCGATGTAGTATGGTTTCCTGTAGTCGTACGTGAAAAGTCTTCGAATAAGTTCGGATATATATGGAAAGAAAGTGTCATCGTCAATAAGTGCAAAATACTTGCGCTGACTGGCCGTAGGATGATTGTGGAGCATTCGAACCAAGTCGACATAACGCCCAGGCATATCGAGGCTGTTATTTGCTGCAATGACTGTTGCATTTATACCAACTGAGGACAAGCGTTTGGAGGCACCGTCAAGTTCCGCGTCGGTGCAGTTAACGAGGGCAAGGATCAATCCAGCGCCATTCGAGTTTCCCTTTCCGTCCGTGAGCCATCGGGTAAACTCCTTCACAGGCCCCATAGCATCGTCATTGAAGCGATCTAAGGTGGTGGACACACCAAATATGACGCTCGAGGCATCGGCGTCTTCGGGTCGCGAAAGTTGCTTGACGTGAACGCCTAGTGTCGTGCCAATGGGCAGTGGGGTACTCGAATCCATAGTGATATTCTGGAATCTCTCTGGTAACAGAGCATGGTCGACTTCCGTGATCAATGGTCGTTCCTTCTCGTCTGCGATATACTGGAGTGTTCGCGCGGCGTAGCTGACATCGGGTCCGACAGAGTGAGTCTTCAGCACTTCCTTCACCCACGATGTTGGATCGAGGTCCGCGCTGCTAGGTGAGCCCGCGCTGCTAGATGAATCCGCGCTGCTGGGTGGTTTCCTGTGTGTATATGCAGCTAGTGATGTTGTGTCGAATTTGGGATGCCAGACGAAAAGGAGGGCGATGACGAAGGCAACAGCGAGCCATCGATACAGAGGCGTTCGAGGCAACATGCTGGTTGGTGCCAGCATAGAGGGCGAGGGAGAATTAAAGAGGAGAAAGATGATAAGTAAAGGAGTGTGAGAGGCGTACAAGAAGAGGACCTCTACGCCTTGTAGCGTAGCGTAGCGAGAAGAGATATAGTATACAGAGGAGGTTGCTCATCTAGAAAAAGGGGACTTGAGAGGATGCGACAGAAAATAAAAGAGCTGTGTCCTCGGGTCAGGGACTCAGGGTGGTACTGATCTTGGCACCAACGGGTAGATAGCGCGACGCACTCGGCCCGAAGCGGCAAGTCGAACGAAGAAGTGGCTTACTACAGGTGGACCAGAAATAGATACCAAGTTGTGAACGTCGATTGAAATCAATGATCTTTTCTCGCTCATACATAGCAATTAACTACGAATAATGTCTTGACTTTTATTATACACTAGCATCTGGTCTAGTCAAATTATGATAGGATAGTATTTCACATTCTTAGCGTGCATTGGGGCTTAAATCTCATGCATGGCAGAGCACCTGCAACATGCCGACAGAGAACCTGGAATGAAATTACAATTGAAGATAGGATCCTCGTGTACTGTGTAACATTAGGAGAGTAGGCTCGAAATTTTACCTTGTGCAACTTTCATTAACTCAGACAAATTGTTAGTCGTCTTGGGTATTTCATTCGCGAGACATTTCATCAAATCTTTCACTTCATAAAGTGTTACCTAGGTCCTAGGACTCCTCAGGAACCCAACAACACCGCTACAGAATCCAACCAGATCCCCTAATCTTGCACCTTCTGCCTTTTGACACTCTCTCCACTCTCTCAACGCCTGCACCAAGCGTTCATCATAGTTTACAGAATCCATGTGCAGCCGTAAGAAAACCGTCATCCAAGCTTGCACTAGCTCATAGTCTCTCTTTTGCTTTAGTCTGCTCGTCAGAGCCTCCACAAAATTCACTAATTCATCGGATTCTGATTCCAAACCTGGGTCTAGCGATCTAATTTCAAGATCTGCTGCTGAAGGCGGAAGTGTTTTGAGGTGGTTGATGAAGGGTGTATCTGTAGCTTATTAGTGTGAGACCTTAGTGAGCTATGGCTTGACTTACAATCCCCGCTGTCACTGCCTGATCGCAGAGCGACAGTGAAAGCTCCTTCTGATGAGAACCGACCCATCTTCATGATACGAGACCGTTCAGATACACTCTCTTCTACCTTCTTCTCATCAGGAACGCTGGCTATTAGATTCGGCTTCTCCAGTGATGGTAAGAAGAATGGCGCTTTTTCTGGGACTTTGGGAGCCTCTGTAGGTTTATTTCGTTGTTTGATGAGATCCAGATGTAGAAGGGTCTGCCACCTGCTCTTTGGTATCAAGCTCAAAGTCATCATATCCGCGCCAAGTTGGTCGATCACTGGGGCGGGTGCGAAATTCTCTGGATTTTCTTCCTCATCTTCAAATGCCCCGTTGATCGCACTATGACCACCTTCTCCAGATACTGTAGGTGCCGACATTTCTGCAATTTCCTTCTCGGAGATGTGCCGTGTGGGAACATGAGTAAACAAGGTCTTGTTGTTCCAAATGTTTACACCAATCTCATCCTCACAAGTAGTGGCTAGGAATTCTCCTGTTGCTGAGAATGCTAGAGCTGTACATTGTGTTGACATCCGTATCGCATCGATCAGATGTCCAGTAGGAAGATCCCAGACTCGGACAATGCGGTCACTTGATGCTGCAATGATCCATCTTCCATCACTGGAAAAGCAGAAGTCATTGATCGCTATACCACAACCCCAGAGTTCTCGGATGGTCCTCTTGGTCTCAATATCGACAACCCTAATTGATAGATCATCGCTAGTCACAGCTATGAGTTCGTTAGATGCGTGGTACCGTATACCAGTGATCGAAACCGTGTTGTGCCAATCAATTTCATCTACAAGATGGCCATTCAAGAAGTCCCAAAACTTGATCCTACCATCCATCGAGCAACTTATCAGATGCTTGTTCAATGAGTCCACGACGAGCCCGGTAACGGTCTTGGTATGCTTTCCTAATCCCATTGTGAATCTCTTTGTAGGTTTTGTCGTCGTATCTAGTGATTCTGCCGCTTGAACCTGCTCGATTTTCAGCTTTTTCGCTTGCGCAGGGGTCAGTTTCGAAGGAAATCTTTTTCGATGCAAGCCTGATTGTAGGTTGAAGGTATCAATACCACCAGTCTCCGATCCAACAACTGCGAAAGTTCCGCATGGGCTGATACCCACACTGCTAACATGCCCGCCATCACCTGTCTCAAACGCCCAACGACCAGCCTTTTTCCGACCCCAAAACCAAGTTCGAGCGAATTTATCTTCTTTGTGGCCGGTAATCACACTTTCCCATCCAGTGACACCACTCAATGTCGCATCTGTTGCCTTCTTGCTTGCGTTGTTGGCCTTCTGCCATATTGCACCGCTTCCAGCGTTGGCTCCCATTCCTCCATCTCGGTTGAGAGACATTGCTAGGCACGTAATCTCTGGGGCTTTCAAGTCCTCTAAAGTTGCACTAGGTTCCGTGCCCAGAGATACATTATTGAGAATACCTGTTTTCTTTGCCTTCTTCCTAATGTTCCCTTGGCTAAGCTCAGCACTCTGACCGTCCCTCCGTAAACTCCAACTCCATAGACTCCGGTCTTTTCCAGCACTAAGGAGCCACTTTCCACCAGCATCTGCTCCATCGGAATCAGTCGGAAGGAAGAGTAATTTCGATACTGGCGCTGCGTGTCCACTTCTAGTGTGCAGGACTCGAGGGATGGGAGAATATGGAGTCTCGTCGAATATCCAGGACTTCAGCGAGTTGTCAAGCCCACTTGTTACAACTACTGGTTGCCCTGACAGAAACTCGACCTTACTAACACCTCCCCTGACGGTTGCACCAGCCGAAGGATTGTGAGCTCCGCGAAGAACACCCATCACTCGCCCACCTTCATTGAGATCCCAGAATGTCACGTCTCCAGTTTGCAGTCCAGCTGTAGCCATAACTCCCGGTTTTCTCCCATCTCCACCCGCTCCAAGTTCGTCGGTCCGAAATGAGATGGATGTGACAATGGTGCCCGATGAACCTGAATTTAGTAAAATCCTGGTCTTGTCCATAAAGATATCGTGTATGATGAGAGGTCCTCCTGAATAGGCGATGGCCAATAAAGAAAGAGCTGGGGTGGGCTGCAACGCAGTGACGGCACCACAATCTGCTGTTGGGGGCAAAATTGTATAGACAAGCTTTCCTGAACTGACGTTCCAGATTTCCACGCTTCCATCTTTTCTCCCCGCGAAAATCTTATTCAGATATGTTGGCATATTGGTGATACCTCCAGTAAGCTCGACTTTCCCTTTCTGCGTCGCCGTTGGGTATAATGTTGTATAGTGCTCATAGCTGGCAGACTTCCAAACCTCAATTCTGGTCGTACAGCATCCTACTATCCAGGTTCCAAAAATGAGTAGCTGGTTGATCGGTTGCGATAAATCCGCTGGCACATCTAGCCTGTCTATCTCTTTCCCGCGCTTGAACACAGAAACTCCTTGCGCCGAGTCATCAGCACCTCCCCATGCAGCGAATACTCGATCCTTCCATGCTATTGTCGCAGTGATGTCTTCTGGCGTTTGCGGTCGAGTAAGGAAGACAAGATTCAAGCCGCGCTTGAGATCGTAGGTCTGGAGGCATCTTCCGACAGAAGTAGTAATCTGGAAGGTAGTTTTGCCTAGTGGTATGGATGTAAATGGAACTGGTGTAGAAGATACAAGGCCAATTGTCTATCAATATCAGTCCATGGTAATCTGAAGAAGGAGTTTTGCGTCTCACTCGGAAGGGTGTGAATATTCTAGATTCTTGTTTAGTCCCTCTGCGCGCCACTTCCCCGCTGAGCTTCTGCCTTTTTGCGAGAGGGCCATCTTGAACAGTCTGTGAGATTGTCGAAGGCATCTTGTCACTACTCGAAAGGCCGAGACAAATTTTGCTATGTCGTGGTGGGTTCCTTCTTCATGATTGCTTTTTGGAGGCACTTCTTGTTCTAACTCAAAAAAATTGAAGGCTCGTCCGGAGAACCCCTGCAACTCTTTTGGCTCAGCAGCCGCCGCCAGCCCAAACACGTGCGTCGCCGTCCTAGGTAGGCATCTGGACGTGGGGGACTGGAGCCTCAAAACACCACGACATCCCTTGTTCTGGATGTAAATGCGTATCTTACATGCGATGCAATTTGTCTTTTGTGTGATGCTTCGCCCAATTGCGCCCGTTGAGGTTCCCTTCTGGGGCGAGCCTCCTTGATCTCGCCTTCCTCACTTCATGGTAGAACTACCTCTCCGTACACGGGAGCACCAGTAGCCTCATAGCGCCATGGCCAAAGTCTCCAAGAGTACCTATACTATCGCCGCCCACCACCTGTTCGATGTGACCTCAAAGGGCAGTCGCGGTCCAACTCTAGCACAAATCTTTATCTACCTTTGATGCTTTTCTCTCATTCTCCATCACATTTACAGACTATTTCCAATTCCTAATGCGCGGCTGTAGATTCGGCACTTGATCATGAATGGTGGTCCCTCCGCTATAGCAGACTCGCAGAGCGATGCGGGTGCGATGATTGAATCAAGTGATCCCAGCTTACCCTCCGTGGGACTCTCATCGCCGGGTATTGATCCTGACTCTGACAATGCGACTTCGAGTACGCGTCCCAAAGTCAAGCAGCGATCGTCTACAAATACCCATCATCTGGTCTCGAATCTGAATCCAGCATCAAATAGAAAAGGGCGCTATGCGGAGCCGGCCACAATAACAGCACATGCCGACCGACCCAGTATCTCTATGCCACCACCTCCCTCCATCTCACGGTCACGAACCTCTTCGTCCTACAGCATTAAATCGAACACTACCGATCCTTCTTCAAGGCAGGTCCCGAGCGTAGAAAATTCGAGCAGAAGGGGCAGCCAAGCAGACATTGCGGTGGAAGATTTTGAGACCCCAAGACTCAGTCCAGGAATCATGCCAGACGACCCTAATAAACACTCGCAACTCCCGGATGCGGCGCTCCGCTCGAAGCCATCTGTACCAGACATCGAAACGAAGCGAATGTCGGTGTCATCGATGTACTCACTGAGTTCAGCGCGAGCAGGCGGTGCGCCCAGCTCTGCCGCATCTGCGAATGGATCTGAGGGAGGATATAACACAAGGGCAACTTCTGGGACATTGTCGCCGAACAAACCTGTAGGAGGAGCTGAGACTTCGACTTCGGCTATCTCGGTTACAACCTCGTCATCGAGCCAATTCAGCAACAACGGGTCCACAAATGGTCCTTCACTTACACCACGAGAGACACCGGCGCATGCCTCAGATATTGCCAAAAGAAATGCCGCGCAAAGAGGCGAAGGTGCTCCTAGATCCACCGTTCCTACAAGATCTCGTAGTAGGGCAAAGAGAAGATTCAGCGGGAGCACAGGGGCTAGTAGCCATAGTCCAAGCAGTGACCGAGGGGATAGAACGTACTACTCCAAGAAAGAAGAAGACACCAAGCCTTCACTGTATGGTGTCATTGGAGTCTGTGCTCTGGATGTCAAAGCCAGAAGCAAGCCTAGCAGAAATATTTTGAACCGTCTCCTCACCAATAGAGAATTTGAAGTCAAGGTCTTTGGCGATAAAGTTATTCTTGATGAGGATATCGAAAACTGGCCCCTTTGTGATTATTTGATCTCTTTCTACTCCGATGGATTTCCTCTTGACAAAGCCATTGCTTATGTCAAAGCACGGAAGCCATTCTGTGTCAATGACGTGCCGATGCAGAAGATTCTCTGGGACAGAAGAATCTGCCTTATGATTCTAGACAAGATCAACGTTCCAACTCCGAAAAGAGTCGAGGTCAATCGTGATGGTGGCCCGAGTCTCCTTACTCCGGACATGGCTATTATTCTCAGGGAGACAACAGGAGTCGTTCTAATAGGACCAGATGATGGGACTGGGGGCCAGGCTCCAATACCTCGAAAGGTCGAACTTATTGAAGATGGGGATGTTCTAAGTGTGGACGGTGTTTTATTGAGGAAGCCATTCATTGAGAAGCCAATCAGTGGAGAAGACCATAACCTCATCATCTACTATCCGAAGAGCCAAGGAGGTGGAGCGCGCAAGCTGTTCCGCAAAATTGGTAACAAAAGCTCAGAGAAAGTAGAGGGTATGAACACTCCTCGAGCAATCTTGGAACCAGGTAGCAGTTATCTTTATGAGAAGTTCATGCAGGTCGACAACTCCGAGGATGTCAAAGCTTATACAGTAGGGCCTAACTTTTGCCATGCCGAAACTCGAAAGTCACCTGTTGTGGATGGTTTAGTCAGACGAAATACACATGGGAAGGAGATTAGATACATTACTAGTCTTTCAAAAGAGGAAGCAGCCATGGCAAGTAGAATTGCAGTCAGCTTTGGTCAACGAGTGTGCGGGTTTGATCTTCTTCGGGCCGAAGGGAAGAGTTTCGTTATTGATGTTAACGGATGGAGTTTTGTGAAGGATAATGATGAGTACTATGAACAATGTTCTCGAATTCTAAGAGAGATGTTTCTCAAAGAAAGAAATCGACGCAATGGGCACATTGAGGAGCCAAGCAGTACCTCGCATCCAAGCCCCTCAGATGGCACCATCAGTCCTCCAGTCAGACGAGAGACATTTAAAGAAGGTCATCGTTCAGCACTACAAACCATCCTTTCTAAATCACCCAGTATGTCGAAACTACACGTTGGTCATCATCATCACAAAAAGACTCCCGGTAATTCATCTCCTGATGCTTCAAGCGTGCCTACACCGAAGACGTCACCGCCTGGCGGTGCTGATAAAGGTTCAAACTTACCATCTATCCCTCAAACTCCGATGTTACCACCTCCCGCAGTCTCAGCGCCTTCCACAGCTCTACCATCCGCCAGATCGTCAGTGGTAACCTCATCTATTGTTCAGGAGTCAAACTCGGAGCCAAGTTTGATGGAGCCACCAGCACCCAAGCATACCTGGAAACTAAAAGGCATGGTATCTGTAATTCGGCATGCTGATCGAACGCCGAAGCAGAAATACAAGTTCACGTTCCACACAAAACCCTTCGTCGACTTGCTCAAAGGCCATCAAGAAGAGGTTTTGTTGACCGGGGAGGCTGCTCTTGATAGTGTGATCGTCGCAGTCGACCTGGCAAAGCAGGAAGGCGTTGAGGATCGAGAAAAGCTTAGAACTTTGAGAAACGTGCTCGTTAAGAAGGGTGGCTGGGCAGGTACGAAGGTACAAATAAAACCAATGTTCCGAAAACGCAAGCCCGAGGAAATCCTCTCTACCATTCCGGGAGTTGAGTCGTTTGGGACAGGTTCTACGAAGGACCGAATCAAGGAGCTCGCCAAGGAGTTTCCGGAGAGCGAGTCAACTGATAGTGGAGATATCAATAGATCTCCAACAAGAAGTGATTCCCTTTCTGGAATCACATTGTCTCGTATTACAGCTGCAGAAAACAGTCTTGTTCTCGATAAATTGCAACTTATTGTGAAATGGGGAGGAGAGCCGACCCACTCCGCCAGATATCAATCTCAGGAACTTGGTGAGAATATGCGCAACGATCTCATGCTGATGAATCGAGAAGTCCTTGATGAAGTTCATGTCTTCAGCAGCTCTGAAAGAAGAGTCACTACAAGTGCTCAGATATGGGCGTCAGCATTCACGAATCAACCGCAACTGCCCTCAGACTTTATCACTATAAGAAAGGATCTGCTCGATGATTCAAATGCCGCCAAGGACGAGATGGATAAGGTGAAGAAGAAGTTGAAGACTCTCCTTCGACAAGGTATTGAAGCCCCGCCACAGTTTGCATGGCCCACGAATATGCCTGAGCCCTCAATCGTTCAAGCTTATGTTGTACAATTGATGAAATTCCACCGCAGAGTGATGCGCCATAATTATGGCAAGCTATATGGTGGAGCATCAACTTCTTTAAATGCCATCGCCAATCCAGGCGACAAGACCCAATCAAAGATCGAGAAAGGTCAGACAAATGGTTCAGCAAATTCTTCCATGGCTCAGGCTACAGCCACAACTAGCATCCAGTCTCGATGGTGCTGTGGAGAGGATGCAGACCTGTTCAAAGAGAGATGGGAGAAATTGTTTACAGAGTTTTGTGATGGTGATAAGGTGGACCCAAGCAAGATCTCCGAGCTTTATGACACAATGAAGTTTGATGCACTACATAACCGCCAGTTTCTGGAGTGGGTGTTCACCCCAAGTAAAAGCATACTTGAGGAGGAGGAGGAGGCACTGACCGCAGAATCCAAGGGAATAGAAAAAGAGCCACCAAGGGACCGCGGACCCGATGATGCTCCTGTTGACAAGAGCCAGACGGTTCCCATGGAGAAGACCGACACAAACAAAAGTGTGCGACACCGAATCTTTAGAAGGCGCGAATCTATGATGAATAGCAGCAAGGCTGCAGAAGAGCAGACGGAGCAATACTTCAAGCTATTCACAGGCAGTAGCCAGACAAAAGCGAAGACTGATGCTCGTTTGGAGAAGCTGAGAGAACTTTACAAACTTGCGAAGGTCTTATTTGACTTCATATGTCCCCAAGAATATGGAATTACGGATCACGAGAAGCTAGAGATCGGTCTATTGACATCTCTACCACTGCTTAAGGTACGTCTCATCATCGTTGATATGTGTCATCTCTAACTGTCAATAGGAAATCGTTCAAGACCTCGAAGAAATGCAAGCCTCAGACGATGCAAAGTCCTTCATTTACTTTACCAAAGAATCACACATCTACACACTTTTGAACTGCATTCTTGAGGGCGGTGTTGAAACCAAAATCAAACGCAGTGCAATCCCCGAACTTGATTACCTTTCCCAAATATGCTTTGAGTTGTACGAATCCGAAAACAAGACCCCACATGATGCTCCTCCCGGGGATGTCGCTAAGTATGCATACTCGATCCGCATTTCGATCAGCCCTGGTGCACACACGTTTGATCCGCTCGACGTGCAGCTAGATAGCAAGCATTGTATCAGCTGCGCACAGAGACGAAGCTTGACAGCGCATGGGGATTGGAAGAAGGTCATCGAGACGTTGAGGGCAAAGTTCCACCAGTATGTCGTTCTAAACACACCCCTATAAGCAATGGTTTCCCATCTAACACCGCACAGAGTGAAACTTCCAAAAAGTTTCTTGGCTGTTAACCTCAGCGAATCACACACTTTCCACAAAAAGGAAGAACTCGAAGACAAAGGCGAAACCGAACAGGAAGCACTTTCCAGCAATCCGAATCTCGGCCAACCTCCGCCTCTAACTGTCGACCGACCCATGTCAGAGGTCATAGGTGCACTTGAGCCTATACCGCCCTCTGTGCCGAGCTCGTTGGACCCCAATCAAAGCGTTTGATCAGCCCCTCGTCCAGTTGTTCGCAAACCAAAATATTAGCCTATCTTTGGAACATGTATGTATGCCTTTGCGATTCCGGACCTCGTTGGTGGTTTTCTGGTCACTAATCTCATTTCGCATCAGCCTCCATAGTCTCATTAGTCGCGGGGTCGGCCTCCCCCAAGTGCCGAAATGTTGGACTACTCCACTGTTGTTGTCTCGGTCGGCTATCTCGGATTTCATCAGCGGCCCGTTGGCAAGTGAAATGTTGCCATTGTGATGTGATCGATTGTTTCTAGATCCTTGATGCTTGTTTTTGATGACTCTGTCATCCTTGGTAAGCTGAATCCATAGACTTTCGTCTTGATGTGTGGGTAGGCAGATTGTGACTGGAAAGCATAGCTGGAAGATAATGTTTTGTTGTTTTTGTTATTTTATTCATTCGAGTTGAGATGTGATGTGATGTTTGTGGATTACTAGGTGCTCAATAGGTAGGGCTGAAAGCATTGTAACAGTGGCTGTTGTTGGAGCCGGGGAACGATCATATGACATGCTTTTGTGACGGCAATGGACTCCATGAATGAGACACGGCAGGTATTGCATGGAAAGGGCACGGGGCAATAAGACACAAATGACTTTTTGTGATAGAACCAGGGTCTAGATGTTAGAGCGGGTTTGGAAAATCAGGCCACTTTTATACCGAGAACCTGGGAACGCATTGAATTTCTAACAACGGGTACGCCAGAAAGCCATTTGTGACAAGGGGAGCGGCCGTTTTGTGTGAGAACGGTATTGCTTTGGTGACGGCAGCGGCAGGCTCAGAGGTTTGCTTCGTGGAATGTATGTGGAGAGGCGAAGGTTAGGGTACTTGTGCTAGATTTTGTGAAAGGCTCTAGTCTATCCACTGCTCTCCGCTCTACCAACCACTTTCTTCCTCACTGTATTTCTCATCGTGGAATTTTTGTCTCTTGTGTACACAGGTTGGCGTAATGGTACGTGCCTAATCTGGTATCTTATCCATTTTGCGTCCGTAGACGTTTAATTCTCAGCTCATGATTCTTGTAGCTACTTGACGTATAGGCCCAGTTAATGAATGGTTTGCCCTTGAGTAGCCAGCGGATGACGACTGGATGGATGAATGAATGCTAGGTATGGTATGAGAGACTTGATCAAGTTCGATGTTAAGCTTGATTTGGTTGTTAGCGCTTCTTGTGGGTGGATGATTTTGACAGGGAAATATTTATAGGTAGCCGTTATATGTAGAGTGTAGATACTAGCAAGGACTCGTGCAATACCGTGTGCTCTTAGAACCATTTTTCTTGACTTTGCGTTCAGTGTAGCAGGATTGAGACGGCAATCTAGTGTTGCTTTGGTGGGAAAATCAGTTCGGCGAGGATATGAGAGCGAGAAATACTTTCGATCAAGGGGAGTGGTGAAAGTTGGTTCAAGCTCTGATGCCAAGTGAGAACAGGGGGTTAATCGCATGTCGGCTTTCTGGGTTTGGGTATTCTTGTTCTGTGGCTAGGTTTGGTTGATAGTAGGACTTCTTTGGAGCTCGAGGTAGGGAGTCGAACTCTGCCTTGTGTGTTTGGGAAATGGTCAATCTAGCTGGATTCAGGAGATGCTTCACATTTGGATTTTGCTGCGTGGTGTATGTTCGACGTATCCTTCATTTAGTGGTTGTCTGGTCTTGAGCGACGGGCTTTTAAGAGTTGTAGCGAGGGGGCCTGAGGAGAAGGTGAAATCATGGAATGGTCCCTCGAGGATATTGTTTGTGTCTGTACTCTATGATTCCTTCTCGACGTCAAATCCGGAGAGTTTGTAATAGCGAGCAGCAAGGCGAGAGGTCAAGAAAGAGACATCTTGGAGTTAGATAGGTCTGAGGGCTGAAGATCACAAATGAACGAGATGGGTCCCAATGGAGGAGAGAACGTAGCAGTTGGCGCTAAGCGAGCGAAAGGCCGTACGGACCTCGTATTATCTTTGACTTCTCTTATCCTTCCAGGAATGTCTGTAAACAGCAATAATAAAGAGTCACTCGCGCGGGTTATGGTCGTGCTGAAATTCCAGGTTCCTTGTGCCAGGAAGACGCTGTTGTGGTCCTTTGCGAAATGGAGGTGTCAGCGGGAACTGTGTTGTGAGGTATCTTGCCAAATGTCACAAAAATCAGCGCTCCTGCTGGAGTGTGATCTCTGTTAGTGCTTAGTCTCAAAACTAGGAAACTGACTTTGGAGTGTCTCGCAATGACAGGCAAATAGTGATACACAAACAGCGAACTAGTCTGTGGTCAAATATTCTCTGCTCACTCACTCGTTTCCAGACCTGAGACCTCCAAATTCAAGGCCAATCTCACCTCCACATAACCTGAGATTTGAGCTTCTCGAAACTGCCACCACAATAAGCTTTGTATCTCAGGCACGTTAGGCTTTGAAACTAGACCGGGCCTTGCAGAACGGGCCGTTCGAGGAAATTTAGTGATACCTACGTCGATCCCGTTCATCGTCAGCTTTCAGTCGTATCCTAAGACATAGAACTCTGTGACTCAGCCGAATTCTCGCTTAGTAACTAGTGCTGGTCCAGTGAGGATACTTGTCCACGAGAAGTGCGTTTTTACTACTCAGAGAGAAAATATCGATCTGGCCATTGTTCTGATAATGTAGCAAACACGGGTCTACAACGGGAACCGTACACTGTGTAGTAATATTTGAACTGGACATGAAATTCGACAAGCTTGTACACCTGCTCGCGCTCCTGGCCCTGATTTGGAATGCCGCTAGCTTGCCTATCACTCCATTTCAACCGCAGCGAACAGGTGCGAGCATCTTCTGGGACAAGAACAGTTTGCATACGTCCTAGAAAAGTCATTGTGAGTTTGCTCTCATGGATTTCGCATTGCCTTATTGTCGCAGGCAGCCACTCAGGAGGAAGACATGATTTTCTACATCCGTAACACCATGTGGCGCACCTCTTAGCGCTTGAAGGTAGCAACCTTTGCGGTGTGCAAGGTCATCCGCTTGCATGTAGAAATCCGCAAAAGTGAGACAATCCTCGGGCGATTAATAGACGGCCCGGTACACCTGGCGTAGATCATATGGTTCACGGCGTGAAGCTATATGAGCCTCACGCAAGACTCTCAGAGAAGATAGAGGGACCCATGCCTTCCCTCACAACTCTGTCTCCATGATGTTGGCTCACTAACTCTCGTATCAACACCAGGCCTGTGGGAGAGCACATTTTGATCGCTCACTCCAAGGTATGGAGCCCCTCTTTCCTTTCGTGCTTTGAGCCAACAATTCTTGATTGGGCTTGACCATCAACGGGAAAGGGTTGCGTGAAGACACAACCTAGAAGTGTGTCCACAGTGGGTGATCACTCTGAAGCAATCTTCGCAGTAGAGGGAAGCGGCCTGCCAGGTTCAGATACTTACCGCAGCACATAATGCCATGGTAGGAGATGATCCCCGAGTAGCACGGCACTCGTCAGGCGAGAATCCAGGCAGTCATCGATGCTAATGAGCAGCTCAGTGCATGCCAGATGCAGTAAGTCGCGGGGTCGGGCAAGGTGTCACCGTGGTAATCCTCAACTGTGGTTCGGTCTGGTTCCATTATGTCCGACTGGTTTATCTCGTCACTTGGTGTGGAACCGCGCCGCTTGAATGGCTTGATTTCCTGCGTGACCGCTGAAGTCATCCTTGTTGCATAGAGAATAAGGTATGATAAATGTTCGCTGTGGTGTATCGGAGAATTTGCCTCTCTGGCCTGTTCATAAGATCGATAGTTCAATGCCGCTAGCTGCAAAGGAGAGACGAGGACGCTTATCGATGCCGAGAATGGTGTAGCGAGGAAGGTGAAAGGTAGTGGGTGTATGAATTGAGATCATGGAGCTGGCTAGATGGAGACATGACCTCCGATTGCTAAACGACAGCGGGAAGTGACACGATGCATATCATGGATTTCTGCCATGGAACGGTGTTACAACAAGCGAACATGAACGAGAGAGCGCAGAGGTTAGAACATCCAGGATCGAGGGGAAAATAGAGATCTTCTGGGAAAGTTGACATGACCGGGCGGGCAATTGTCGCAGGCAAACCTCTACAGACACGTTGGTCACGGCGGTTGGCAGTGTCAGGTTGTCTGAGCTCATTGTCTGGTTTTTTCGGAGACGAAACTGAAGCACATCTCAACAGTGAGAATCTGGATTGCACCGGCGTTCGGTCCAGCGGAAGAGAAAGACATGCAACACAATGTGGTCTGCAGGTATCAACGCGTGTGGGAGCGACGGGAGGGACATGAGGAACGCCACCAGACTCGAGTATTGGTTAGATGTATGATCTTTAATTCAAGTCATGGCCCTTCCTTGACAATACTCCTGCCGATAGTTAGACATGCCCTGAACGATCGAGATCTGCCAAGAAGTCGCCGTACCACTGATTGTGCAAGTTGTAAAAGATAACCCGTGAGAAGACCATGAGGTACGTCCAGACTCGGTGCCAAACAGACCGGAAACCATTCCTTTCCTCTGAAATGCCAAACTGTCGAAGCTGAGTCGAACTCCATGTTCGAGTAAAGAGCTCCTTCCACCCAGGAATGACTTATTGTGCACAATTAGCTGTTGTCGCTGAGAGTTGGAGGCACTCGATTGTGATTTCAAGTGGCCGAGTGCCATGAAGGAAAATTTCATCTCATGAATGCATTGTGTTGTTTGATCTTCCTGGCCATCCCATCATGCTTTAATGAGCAGCCCGTGATAATTGCCGATGGGTGGTGATCATGGAGATCTCTGGCGAACGCATGGCAAGATGATGCGAAACTTGGTTTCAACGAACACATAAAATCGGTCAGGATATTTTTGCAACTCGAATGATCACGTGTTGAATCTAGATCCAAGATCAGGCAGGTGTCACCAGAAGGATTGACGGGGAGTATCGTGAGTTATTCAAAGAGCGATGGTGGCATGCGATTCTCAACTAAGCGGGCCGATTCTCGACGCGAGTGAAAAGGGGAGGTGATATCAAGCGAGCGCTGCCTAAGCCGACTCGAGAAAGCAAATCCTGTATGGTAGATGCCTAAACTCTTCGCGAGAGTTTCCTGTTGTTGACCTTCCACGAAGCTTGTAGGCAAATATGACAGAGGGTTGTTCCCATCTCAACAGTAATGACCAAAGGTTTATTTTATGCTTGTGCATCGAGTATTGCATATCGGCATCCGCAACATCATATCCAACATTCAAGATTGTGCCACAAGCTTCGACAAGGCAGGTTCATCCTGTCATGAAAGCCGGTGAAAATGAAGGGTCGAGATATTGTCCGAGTCCGAGTGGAAATAGCGTCTCAGCGCGTTATTCCCAGTACTTGGATTCGTGAGTTTCTGTGAAATAAGAAGAGGGGCACCAACAACGGGTTCAAACAGCCAAGCAAAGTGTGCTTCCAGAAGCAGCGGCTCGCGTAGATGCCCCGCGAGGCCACATTGACATCTCGGGAAAGTAGAGGAGGCTCGCTCGATTGAAATAATTTGGTGGAGTAGGTTTCACAGTCCCCCCTCTCACTTCCCAAGCTCCGCGCTTCAAGCCTGAACAGAGGGAAATTGTAAACGCAAAAGGTACCTTAAGCGCTGTCCGTTTTCTGATATATGATTGCTGGTGATATGCTCTGGGTGGCGGTGTGGAAGAACGCAGCAGATCCAATTGTGTGTCTCTGCCAAATGGACCCCTGTACCTGTTCACAGCGTCATGATGGGGTGGGAATAACGGTGTCAACTATTCTCTGAAACAGTTAATGATACCAGAGATGCTGTTGAATGTGACGACCAGGCTTTGACGATGAGCGATGAAGAATTGGAGGGAAAATATTCACTAGTGCTGTTGATATGAACAGAGCTGCCAGGGCTGAGATAATCTGTACGACAGAGTTCGATGTGTTGAATGAGGTGTGAAGTTGACGGTCCAAGGGCAAGGGTCAGACCCAAGCAAAAGGCTTGCGTCGGGGAATTGTTACCGGTAGTATTCCTAGTCAAATGCAGGTCTGCTTTGGGCCCTCTGTGCAGTAGCGTGCGTAGCAAGGGACTATGGCGGGGGAAGCCCCTGAAACTGCAGATACGCAATGTGGGATGGGGGGTCGACGAAGTCGAACTTCGAGGACATCGAGACGACCGTCAGAAATGGGACATATCGAAAGAAGTCGTGCGTGTCCTGGCCACAAACGCCATTGGCCTCTCTTGGGCTTGTTCCTGCTTGGTGGTCAGAAAGCTGAGGTGAGACGCCCAGGTGTCATCAGTAGAATGAATCTCAATCCCGTAAACATATGGACTTATCTGACGAAAAGATATCGTCCAGATGCGACGCCGCTTCGTCGGCACATCTTGCGGTGGTGGAATATTGATCGACATCCGGGCCTTGTCGTGTGGGTTGTAACTTGCAAAGCAAGCCGTGAGCAAGCGAACCTCGCGAAATATAACGTTTTCGCAATATGACGTTGATGATAGCTGTTCACGCATCTTTCGGTGGCTGAGCAATGATGATGAATCTGCACGACAATCGAAGGTGGCACATCACTAAAAGCAGACTTTGGAAGGCAGATGTGATCATATCTGAGAGGCATGGAAGAGCGCACACCTCACCATTGCTGATTCTTTCTTACACCGAGCCTATTTGCGTCTGTTCTTGCCAGCGTAAGCATCGCCATCACATGTTCCCGAAAGCCAGCAAGGTAAGGTGATGATGATGAGCCCTTACTTTCCTTCGTGGTTATCGAGCAAGCTTTTCGGCAAAGGGGGTTTTGTCCCTCTTGCAAGAACTACTAGGAGCTTCGTAACGGAAATGAAAAACTCGCGAGGGAGTTGATGCTTGCCCACACTCTAAGACTTTTTTGTTTGTTTTTTTTTGTTTTTTTTTTTTTTTGGAGGGGATCGATCATGCTTCTCAGGGATATTGACGCCGCCATGCGCCGTTATCGATATCAGATCTGAGGATTACAGACAGATGTGCCGGGTATTGTCTTGGGGGAGTTGTCCGGTTCCGTGATTGAATGCCACAAGTACCGGCAACCACGCCCTGGGATTCCAAAAGATGCAGTTCCAGAAGCTAGTGGAGAGATGTGAGGCCCTGCATGATCCACCGCTTGCACGGCACATCGCGAGTTCACTTCGGACTCGGTATCATGGTATGGGCGGTGTGAATAGACAAATCGCGGCCGTGTTCTGGTCGGTTGACGTGTTACAAGGAGATACGACACCCACCAAGGTCCTTCTCCCCTCCTTACTTGGAGTTGAGGCGATTGTGAGACTTTGACTCCGAATCCTGGATGCTGTTGTGTTGCTACTATTCATGGCTTGCTTGTCGTCATCGTTGGAGGCTTCCCGGACAGGTTCGAATTCCGAGGAAGCCAACGAGCAGGATAGAGATAGAGGACAACAGGAAGGACGAGAGTGCTGTGCCATCATCATGTGCATCGCAGCATTGATTTTCACGGATCGTCTTCCTATCGCTGGCTCCATGAGTTGCTGTGCCACATAATAGCAAGGTAACAATCGAGTTGCAGAAACAGAGGTCGATGGAGGCAATGAGATTGCAACTCGCACACCGTGTTGACGGTGAGCGTCCAACAGCAGGCAGTGGGAAATGGGTCCTTCGAGGTTAGTTGTCCCGTTTGAACTGTCCTGGAAGAAGGGTTGAGCATGCAGCGGAAAGTGGAGTACGGGTTGGAGTCTCTCTCGTTCGATGGCGCCCGGCAGCCACAGCGGTGCGGTACAGGGGAAACGGGTTCGACACACCACACCATCCTGCACCTTTGACAGGCGTCTTGCAGCAACCTCGCCTCACCTGGAACTCTTGCAGGCCCATCATGCAGACCAGGGCCGGGAGCTTCGCGACCACACAGATCCAGAGCCCATGTCGACCATCCCCAACATCCTCTCAATCCTCGCAGCTGCCACGAGGCTTGTGGATCTCACGAGACAGAGAAATGTCCCCTCGAAACTTGAATGGAGAAAGTATTTTTCGACGACGGCCAACCAACAACCAGAGACGGCCCTTCACTGATCACTTCTCCCCCTGATAGCCCCTCTGGCGTTGTGCTTCTAAACGAGATGGATCACAGCAACTAATGTTGGCTTCCGCGACTCCGATGCTTGCGTATCCATGGCCTTATGCTCTGTCGTCGTATCATAACGAAGTCGAATGAAGGTTCTTGAGGAATAGGCTGAAGAATTTTTCACGGCACTGCTCGTATAATAACCTATATGAACGTCAGCTGTATGCTCGCCGCGTTCTTGACGGTGGCTTGCCGGTACGGTGATATCTAGTGATATCATATCATACCAGCTCTGGTAAAGGTCCCAGGTTGAGCGTTGAACCCCCCAAATCAAACGTCGAGCTTGGCGGTCCAAACGGTCGGCGGGGACGCTTCCGGCCACGCCAGACGCCCATGTGAGGCCACGAAAGCCGTGAGCTCACTGAGATGAGGTCTTAAGTGTCCGATTCGAGAGTGACAGGGCCGAGAATGGAAGATTTGCACTTTGGACCCCACTCGTCCCTGGCAAGTCGCGGCGGTACACATTGACGACACCCCATTTTCTCGAACGTCCAGTGACTGAGTGCGGTACCACCCGAGCCATTGATACCGTATCGTTACCAGACTTTGGAAGAGAAGGCTGACATCCGGGACGGGTTTGAGACAAATGAGCCGCCATTCCATGTGCTGCGGAATAAATTGACGCTGGTATTGCTTTGAACGTTTGTCCTTGTTGAGGACCATACTCCGGCACATATCCAATAACCAATAACCAATATCCACTATCCACTACCCACCCTCCACTATCCACCCTCCACTATCCCACCGGTCAGATTTGCCTGAACCACCAACGTCTCTCGCCTTGCCCTCTTCACGCTCCAAGGCCCAGCATGTTGTCTCGACCCTCGACTGACGGGCTCCGAATTTCGAGGCCCGTGAGATCTGGAATTGGCATTAGCATTGGCGTTGGCGTTGGCATTGGCATTGGCATTGGATTCGGTTCTCGGATAGAACTAGAGTTGGAGAAGCGCAGGCGATCAGACACCAGGCCAAACCTAGCATGGGAGCAGAGAGCATCACGGATTTGCAGTCATCGTTATGGCACCAAACGGTACTGAGGTGCTCGTCCGCGTTGCTTTGCGGCAATTCGCCGAATCAATGATGCATATTGATGGCAACGCCATTGCGGTGTTTGGCAGCCACTTGGTGAGGGACCAGAGAAATCGAGTGATGGACGGACAGACAGATTGACCATATCGAGAAGCGCAAATGTCGTTCTCTGTTTGTTGTTCTGGGCCCTGCTCTGGGGTTGATGGTCCGGTCCGTGAGTTCACGGAAGTGTGATGGGAACAAAGGGGAATTCTTGGTTTGATTTGGTTTGATCTGATTTGGTTTGGTTTGATTTGGTTTGATCTGATTTGGTTTGGTTTGATTTGGTTTGATTTGTTTTTTTTGTTGTTTTTTTTAAGTTTTTTTTTTTTTTTTTTTTTTAAGTTTTTACTCTTTCGTATTTTTCACTTTCCATGGCGACACTGCAGCCAGGGAGAGTGTAATAATGTGATGCCTCACAAGTCCGAGGCGATTGAAGTGTGAAGGCGCGCTTCCGACCTCCGCGCGAGGAGTTCCAAACCAAGGTTAAGTAAGACCTTCCAGAAAGTCCCAATTGACGACGGCCAATAGCAGGGGTTTGCCACGGCAGTGGAACTGGGACCATGCAGAATCAACCATTTTGGGAAGCATCTGTGTAGTTTCCGTATGGTTTCTATCCAATCGTAATCCGGAACAAGCCAAGATGCGGTCCACCAACCGCGCGGAGGGCTACAAACGTAAAGTTGCGAAAGCCAGATGGGTATATGGCTGGAGTTCTTGGGAGTTCCTGGGAGTTCCTGTGGGTTTCTTCTCGCACGGTTTTGGCCTGGTGTGAAAGCAAAAATGCACTACATCGACTGCCTCGACTGCCTCGACTGCCTCGACTGCCTCGACTGCCTCGACTACCTCGACTACCTCGACCGCCTCGCATCCCTCCTCGTCTTCTCCCTCCCATCGCCCATCGCCCATCGTCCATCGACCATCGTCCATCGCCCATCGTCCATCGTCCATCGCAAGCCCATCGCAGCCTCACCCCCCATCCCCCATCCCCCATCGCTTACTGGCATTGCAGCCAGCATCTCAGCGGCTCGGCAGCCCAGCGGCTCAGCAGCCCAGCAATTCACGGTGGTTTGTCTCGGCAGAAGAGCCGTTCACCATAGGGCCATGACGGGCCCTTTTTACAACGTAGACCTTGTCCTCGCTTTCGCTCCTTGCACTGATCCTCAAGTACCGTCCGGCGCGGCGTCGTCGCCTGACTGCAGTCCGACGCCGGTATCTATCTCGAAGGTGTACCTAGAAAGAGTACCTAGGTACTCTTACCTATCTCACTCACACTATCGCATTTTCCAACACCCCATACTGAGCCATACCAATGCATCATTGCCCATCCACGTCGACCCGCCTGAGTTGCCCGAGCTGCCTGAGATGCCTGAGATGCCTGAGATGCCTGACCTGCCTACCCTGCCTGACCTGCCTCAACGCACTCGGTGACGCTCAAGAAGGGGAACAACATGCTACCCCATCGCGAGATGATGATCATGGTCATGGTCATGGCCATGGCTAGGTCACCTATGGCTCGCATTCATGGCTCGCATTCATGGCTCGCATTCATGGCTCGCATTCATAACTCACATTCATGGCTCATGCTTTCGTGGTGCTGGGCTGGCCCCAATTTAGGCACGTTCGACGCATTTGTTCTGTGTATGCACCGATATGTGGTGAGGTGAGGTTACTTTACCACAAACTTTCCTCCCACGGTAAGTGAGTTGAAGGTTAAGCAGGCTTCCATCTCCGCAACTGCCCGCCTATCGCCCTAGCAAACGTGGACTGAACTCTCCTGGAACCTGCTTTCTGATCACCTTCATGGCCCAGGAGCGTAGGGTTCTTTTGGATATGGGCCAAGGAAGTGCTCCCCCCTGCCCTCTTTGCAGACCCTGTCACTCCTGTCTGCTATCCATAGTCATATCCATATCCATATCCATAGTCATGGCCATAGCCATCCATAGCCATCCATAGTCATCCATAGCCATCCATAACCATAGCCACTTTCATATTCAAATCCCAGCATTGTTCCCTCGTTCCCAACGGTCCCGGTCGTCTCTTTTCTCCGCTCCTCCTCCTTCACGCCTCATCACACCCAACCCTATTATGGGCTCCATCGCATGGAGTAGGGACTGGATTGTCTGTCTCCCTGCAATTATCCTTTCTCTTCATGGCAACGCCGTGGCCTGCCAGTATGTATCCGTGGTCAGATACACAGACGTTCGTGTCGTCATAACCCGCGCCTACATATACTTCGGACACACCTCCTGAGCGAGCTGCCAGCATGCTTTGTTAACGTTGATTCAGTTTGCTATACTCGTATCCTCTGATCGACCCTATAACATTCCCCCCTGCCTGTTGTCGAACGTTTTTGCTTCCGGGTACTCAACTGATTACTTCCGGATTGGAGCAGAGCTGTCACGGTAGGTTTGGCCGCAGAGCGTTGCTTTGGACGAAGCTGATATATAAGAGCTTCCTCGGCGGTGGTCAGCTCTTGGTAAAATAAGAAAACAAATCCTTTGCACTTCACTTTTTTAACTTTGGCACCGAACCTAAAGCCTCTCCCGTCGCCGCTTTGGAACATCGGCCCCCATTCACTCTTTCGGCAACTCTCTTCCAAGCTCTGACCTTCAAACAAGCTGCCGTTCCTCGCACCAGCTCGCCTTATAGCTCTTAAAGGTCCCCCGCCTCTACTCGTTCATAAGTAGCTTCCTTCAACCTACCTCGCTTTTTTACTTAAGGGTCAAGACTGTTGGTATGTTCTACTTCTCCCTTCTTTGATTTACATCACTTGTGAATTTCATCTGACGTTATAGATTGAATTCACCCATTCATTCACTCCTCACTCAACCACAACACCACAGCTTCACAACACCACAGCTTCACAACATCACAGCTTCACAACACCACAACACCACCACACCACTCCGACAAGAGCCCCGTACATCAACAAGATGGCCGTTCCTACCCACTGCAGTCATTCCTTTCAGATGTTGAAGTCTGACACCAACTTGATCCAGTGGTTCTGTTCAATGTGCAACTGGGGACCTCACTGGTCGATCTATGAGTGCAAGTACTGTAAGGCAAAGTATTGTCGGTCTTGCACAAACAAGGCCTAACGAGGTATCACATAGCGGTTCGTCGTTCGTTGTCGTCAGGTACGTACCCAACGGGAGATCGGTATTCTTTACCGAAAGTGCAATCTTGACTTGTCGGATGTGCCTAAACCCGATCTACTTGGGACTTGGGCAATTTTACACATCACATTATGTTGTCATTATGTTGTCTTGTCATTTCTGCATCATTTCTGCATCATTTCTGCATACTTGGGGAACTTTACAAAAATCATGGGTCCCTGACGCTGATAATATCACAGCTCTCCCCTTTGAACCTGCACTCATCCCCTCTCGCCCTCCCTCCATATATCTACCTCTGTCGATTGCCAAAAGAAGAAACAATAGATCGATGAACGTTTCTGACAGCGACTTCCTGGCAAGCCACTTCGAACACACACCTCCATCCTCCTAGACAACAATCCCTTGTAACTGTCATGCAGCATCTCGTGGACGTGCGAGATTGCAGCATGCAAGCCATCTTTGAAAGGTCGTTTTCAGGGCTCGTGCTGCCGCGGGACAACTGCATGGACATGGCTGCAAGGACGATCCCACCAACAGCCACCCGGAGGTACAGCACTCAACTTCTAGGCGACATAATCCCCGACGACACAAAAACACTGCTGCACAGCAACAACAACAACCGATTCCTCGATCGTGATAAGGCGATTCGGTCCCGATTGTCACCTTTTTCTCTCTTTCATATGTACTGGCGAATTTAACGATGATGACATATACTTTTCCTTTTCGACCCAATTTAGAACGGCGTCTTTGACCACCAAGATTGGCAACACAGGACAATAGTGGATCTGAGCAAGAATATTTGTTTGGTTTTTGGTCCCTGCATGGGCGGATATCGTACAGCACAACCAGCATACATCCGACGTGTTGAGATTTGTTTGACTCGCCATTATCCGATGCCTGATTCCATACGACCAGTAGAGTTGAATACGTTTCTCCTTCTTGAATCCTGCTTCCTCAACCTCATCAGCGGCATTCTACCTGGATCCACGAAACGCCATTGGATGGCTTGGACAATGTGTTTGTTTCCTTGGTTGAAGATAGCACGCCATGACCGGAGGAATAGGGGAGATGTGTTTCCTACATGCGACTCGCCTTCCACCAACCATGCGATCCTCAGCAAAGAACTGTGTCAGCAAAGACTTTTCGATAGCGTTGCACATCGGCCTGGTTCCGGTTCTCGTTTCCTTTTCCTTCCGTAGAGAGAATCATTTCTTTGCTCGCGCCAAAAGCAGAATGTGTATGAAGGGTGGAATTGTAGGTGGTTAATGGGAAATCGTATGGCTCTCTGTCCTGTACCTTGGGTTGGCTGTCTCAACTCCCTTCACTTATTTTTTTTATTTCCTTGGAGCGTCTGGATGTTTGGAGTTGAGAAAATTGTGCGCGAGTACACCTGGCTGATTGGCGTAAATTAAATGGTTTCATGTTTGAGACCTGGATACCAAGAAAATCATTCGAGAATTTCCCCCGACACACCTTGGTCTTGAATCCTCTATCCAGTTTATGATACATGCAATTTCGTTGAAGATTTGTCGCTCCAATCGTGCCTTGTTAACTATGGGTCTTTTTCCAAATGGGTTGTTCCCCGCTATTGAACCATCTCTCCATTATTTTCCAAAGCAAATCTCTTCGATGGATCACCATGTACACAACTTTCTGTTCTTAGCCCCCAACCTCGAAGGGGCTCCCAAAGACGACTTCGACGATACAAATATTGGAGCGCAGCTGGTCCTTCGGGGGCCACTGCCGCGGAAGTTGGATTCGCTACGCTCTCACCTCCCAATGTGAACCGGCTCATGAGGCGAGTTTGTGCGTGGTCTGTGATCAACAACCTCAATCTTACCATTTGGGGAACTTCGTATCTTGGCTATCCAATAACGCTCCTCCTCGTCGTCCGTTCGTAAAAAGCGGATGCTCTTCTTCCTGCCTGCTACTACTCGCCTCCTCAAAGAGTCCAAACAAGCGAGACCGAAAGCAATTCATTCCTACTGGCTATGGCAAGGCCCTGCACGCACAAACCTCTCAAACCTCCTTCCTCATCTCCCGAGCCATGCTGCCAACTTTCTCGGGCGGATCGCTGACTTTCTTTGCAAACAATCAACCTCTGAAGCTAAGAGGATCTCATGCCATGGTCCATGCCGCTTCCCATACTTCGACATGCCATCCATCGTTTTGGAACGTCACTTTGTTACTTCAGGCATCTGATCGATTCTTAACTTTCACCATTCATCTAGGTGCAGAATTGCTACACCAGTTGGCGAGCATTTGAAGACATAGGCTGAGGGTTTGAAGCAATCAAGCTGATAGACTCTGCCGTGATGCATTCGGCGCGTCCCACGGATCACTTGCCACGAATACTCTTCAATCATCAGGATGCCACGAGATTCACTATGACGATCGAATTTACCTTCCATACATTGGACTAGTCATTGTAAATGACCCGACAACTATTTCGATTCAACAGCTGGTGTTTTTAGAGCAAACAAGCTCTCTCTCACGGTATTCTGCCGCAACCCACCTTGTGTCTAAGACCTCGACTGCCACGCAACGACTCTCTTCGGGCATCACTACAGCTTCTCACGGCAGACCACCGCCTGTACCCTACGTACCGACCTCCCCGAAATCGCCCACCGACTTTTCCATTTCTTCTCAATGGTCGAAATTTTTGGCACTGACCACAAGCATCCAATGTCGGGCCGATACATTGGCATCGAAGGTCCAATCTGTCTATCAAACCGCGAGTTGCAGCCTTGCTATTGCAGCTTGCCGGTGTACACAACATCGTCTCCGCCTCGTCGGATTTTGTTACCTTCCAGAAGACTCCCACGAGGCCGAAGTGTCCCGCTACAACGGATCACAGATTCCAGTTACAGAAGGCTAAAACATCGAATGGCAACGGTTGTCCCACGTTGCACCGCTCCCTGCAGGATCCCATGGCCTCTACATTCCAGAAAACTTCTAGCCGTCAAGGTTGTTGTCAAGATCTCTCTAAGGGGAGAGTCTTCTCCTTAAGCACAAGATATAGGCATGAGCCCGACGCTGTCACACCCATGCTCTTCTCCATATGGCCCTTCTTTGAACCGATGCCACGCATACATCTGCACTTGGTCAACCTGCCCAACAGTGGGTCTGTGCTACGAGGCCCGGTGAGATTTATGAGAACATCGACCGTCAGTCTGCACCAAAAAGGGTAGGTGTGGTGTAATTAAGCTTAAATCTGTACCACTAAAGTTATTGTTGGAAAAGTATTTGTCAGGGACGGCCCCTGGCAGAGTGTTTGTTCCTACCTGGCCTCGTGGTCGGAGATGATACGCATTGCTCAAGTCGCGGAATCCGCCATCCGCTGGGAAGATGGTAACGTTGATCCAATACTTGAACAAAAAATATAAGTCCCCTGGATGTCTAGTTTCGTGCGGCTCTGGATGCATCATCAATTTTGAGTCCAGCTTCATGGTATGTGCTTTTGTCTCCAAGCGAGTCGGTCCTATAGAAGCGAACTTTTTCCAGTGCAAATTCCAGCAGCTAGTTAGAACCATCTCACACACCACACTATTAAAAAAATGTGTTTCCCCCTTCATCTTGCCTCTTTATCTTTTTGCTTAGCTCCACCAAATTCCCTGGGAGACTCATATCCCCTTGTATAGGGGGCTTAAGTGAGCTACGCTTCTAATTATATCAGCATGTGGCGACACTTAGACAATATGCCGGTTTGCTTTTGGTCCTCGTGGCCTATTGTGAGGGAATTGCATGCGTCATATTGAGAGGATTTTGATCTTGCGATTCGGGTTGAGCTCCCTTGCAGGTGACGGGTGGTGAGATGGGAGATGGTAGACGAGATTAAAAATCCTCTGGGTGGGTACCTTAGGGAAAGATATTGATAGAGGGTCCGGGGAAATGGAAGCTAGATTATTGTAGAGGTGATTCACGTTATCATGCGTTATCTACTTTCTATAATGTCATGACGTGAGCTTCTGATAATTGATGTTGCCTCGCTGTATATCGATCTCATTTCTTCCATTCTTCTCTCTTCCTTGCTTGAACCCTGAAAATGTCCCTACTGTGAACAGTTTGAGGATGTGTGATGTGTAGTATTGAGATATATTATAATTAATGAATATGTTTTCGTATTCAGTTGTTTTTGTCACCCGTGAAGATCGCGACAGAATGAATTTCCTCGTGGCTACTAAAAGAGTGAGATCTAGATGATAGAAAACTTGATGAATATGAGAGGCGTGCGTTTCAATTGGAGTTATGATCTAAGCAGTGAGCAGCTGAGGAATTTGATTTAGTTTGTTTTTTGGGATAAGAGGATGGAGATTGTTCTCCTAAAAGTTTGAGGGCATCCTAGCGGGCTATTCAGTGATGTCTCGGGGGGTTTTAGGGTGGCGGTGTATATGTAGAGTTCATCCTAAGGCCCTCTATCTTTATATCTCTTTGTTTGATTAAAGTTGAGACAAAGAATAAAGTCCTAAATGGCTGTCAATGATGTGGGCTTGAGATGATGGGGGGGATAAATGGATGGATGGAGAGTTCGATATGTGTTCCGTGGAGAAAAGACTTGAGTAAGTAGGTATGTGGATCAGAGGTGTGCATGTTTGTGGCGAGGATTTTGAAACTCGGGAATGGGATGGACGGACGTGTGATTCGTGTTCTTTTCTATGTGTTTTGTTACCCGAGGTAGGATTTGTGTATTTAAGTTTGGAAGGGAAAATCTCCAGGATATACGGTGGTTTTATGGTATGGGTGGGTTATGGTTGTTGGGTCCTGATCTGATGTGGGGATGGGGTAATCTGTTTCCATTATGAGCGCTGGTACGTAATAAGGGGAGGAGAGGTGGGTGGCGAGGAGGATGGGAAATAGATTATGGGAGTCCTACAACACTTGAGTATCCTTTTTACTATTTGAATCACTATTTGGTTAAGAGTATGGGTGGATTTTCTGAGTGCTAAATGTAGGATGTTGTGGGATGAGGTGAAAAAATACTTTTACGTGTGTTATTCTTCATGGGAGAACTCATGCGGGGAAGTCTCGATGATATTTTGGGTTACCGAAAGGGTTACTGAGGAAGAACAATAGGTCCTCGTGTTGTTGGAAAGGTCAGTGATGGACACTTAGTCTATTGGAAGTTATGAAGATGACTCTCCTCGAGGTTAAGGAACCTGACAGATGGGATATTATCCAAAAAAATAAAAAAAAATAAAAAAAATAAAAAAAAATTAAACCATAAACACTATTTTTACTTAGGGTTCTCGAATACGCCAGTATATATCTCGAAATTTGGAGAGGGGGCTTATTTCTGAGTTGAGATGGTTACCTTAGACAAGAAAAGGTCAGGTTAGTAAAGGGCACTCTGTAAGGTTCGATGAATAGTCAGTCTTCCATACCAAGTCAGTATCAGATAAGAGTAAAATATTTAGTTGTCTATCTCAAGAGCTCCCTATAATGTCGCTTATCAAACCAATTTGCTTTTATTAAGATTGGCCTAGAGAATAATTTCTGATGGATAGACATTGATCAAGATGCATGGGTCGTATTTTACGCTGGACGGGAGGGTCACCTGTAGAATCTTATCTCTAAAGAGCGGAACCTTTTCTCGATATAGTAAAACAAGCATACAGGGAGCAATTTGCCGAACTTCATTTACATGGGCGTCGGATCTCGAGTTCACCAGAACGTAGTAGGATCAAGATGGGAGGGTTAAGCTAAGTGACCTGCTCATCTGAAAACTTATTAAGCGAATACTCCTGGCAAACTTTGAAGTACATGAAATTATAAATTTATTTAACTTAAAAGAGATTCGGCGTTCAAACGCTCTAATCACTATCTAAAACCACAACCTCGGCTTCCGCCTCTCCAATGCTCTCAACAGAGAGCACATCACCTGCATTGACACCACTGATAAATGCTCCATCGCCCTCATTGAGCACGGCATCCTCCCGGCCATCTAATCTAATCTTCGACGCACCATTCTTCGTCATCGGTACATGTATATAGATTTTTCTATCACTCTCCTTTCGTACGGCATCAGCACCCACCGTCCACTTGAATCGCTTGTCCACGGGTATAATTCCCGCTGCGAAGACTAGGTCGGCATGGATGGGTATTGTTTCGGGGAGTGTGGCTTCCGCTGTCTTTTCTGCTTCGTAGGAGGCGCCTGGTCCTGCTTTCAATGGCGAGAGGATGGGGAGGAAAGCAGAGCGCTTGGCATCCTCGTCGAATGTCTTGGTATGGTAGCGAGGCGCGAGACCGCGAGACCATGGGAGAGCCCAGATCTGGAGGAAATGGACTTGTTCGTTGGATTCGTTTTGTTCGGAGTGTGCGATACCTTTTTGAAATTATTAGCTTCTATTTTTACACATAGGGAATTGGGTTGGGGAAGCGGGGAGACATACCAGTTCCACCAGTGGTAAATTGCACATCACCTCTCCTCATTCTGTAAAAATCATCGCCTTGTTTCCCCTCTTTTCCCTTCGATATCATGCTATCCCGATGCGTCAGCTCGCCATTGAGGATGTAGCTGAAGATCTCGGCATCGCGATGGGGATGGGTGTCGAAACCCCTTTGCGCATCCACGCGATCTTCGTTCAAGACCCGAAGACTGCCAAAGTTCTGAAATTTCGGGTCGTAGTAGCCGGCGAAACTGAAGGTGTGGTAGCTGTCTAACCAGCCGTGGTTTGCGTGTCCGCGCTCGTTGGAGCGGCGAGGAACGATCTTTGCGTGGGAGAGAGCTTTGGACATTGTGGCTTTGATGCTGTTCATGGGTGGTTGTTGTGCTACTGTCATCGATGTAGTTGCTTGGTTGTCAATTGAAGTATTCGATGCGTAAAACTTTGTAACTATGGTGAGTAGTTCCTGTAGTGGGGTACTGAAGTAGACTGAAATTGAGATGAGGAAAATGGATGAGAGTGTGAAGAGGAGCTTCATATATAGATTTCTGGGAAAGAGCACGAGAAGGTACGAGATTGGTGGAGAATATAATTACATGAAGATTGAAAATAGTTACGGGATGCTTTGTACATTTTTGTAGCCCTTACTGTTGGTGTTGTTTGGGACAGCTCAAAGCGCTTTGTTCATGCTTGGTGATGATTATGAAAATTAATCAGCCAATCTGTGGAGTCGAATTGAGTCTGGAGCACCCAGCGCTAAACCCTGTTCAGTGTATTTATCACGTGTTACAAAAGCAAGGTGCAAGATAAGACGTCATGCATACGAGATACCCCACAGTATTTTCTCAAGCGAGATCTGAGGCTGACCTCGGTCCCTAAACTTATCGAAGATATTACGATTTATGGAATCAATCGCCGTGCTCACTAACACGAAATAGGACCAAAACTATTACAAATCACAAAAAGAAACACCAACATATTCTTTGGCTTCTAATCTGATCTACTATATTAGACTATCTAGTTTTGAGACTTCTGTGAGTAATCCTGCGGTGCCAGAGTGTGTAGGCGAAGAGGTGTTGGAAGTCATCAGTGCGCTACAAACAAATTAATTTGGCCGATACACTGAAATGTAATGAATTATGCTAAGCTTCTGCACGCTATGTTCGAGAATAAAGTTGCTCACGAGCACTGCTTGCGGCTCCTCTCTAGATACGCATCCTTGCCACCAAGCGCGTTCTTTTGTTACAGAACCACCTCTCTACCACAAGCCAATAACGCCAAGATGATGCCTCGATTCGAGATATTGAGGGGACAGCCTGGTCGTCTCTATTTAGTCCAGCAGGGTCTTCAGGAAAAGGTATTGCCCTTGCCCTATGTCTACTTTGCGACGTATGTGCATGCCTGCCTCCTGTGGTTTCTCTCCAATATTATAAATCCTGCTAAGGTCAGTTAGTGCGGGAAACGATAAAAATATCCTGAAGCATATTTCTGAATACATTTTCGTGAATTATCAAGAGATGTATCTGAGTTTTCGTGACTGCCCCTATCTCCGTGTCGCATGGGACACTTCACAGGTATCTCAGCGACAATTTTTTGAGCTTAGCTCAGAAAGACTTACCAATTGCGTTTATAGAACCCATCTAAAAGATGTGCTAGGAGGGCTTGAAGCGCTACATGATCAGGATGTTGTACACACCGGGATGCTAAAGCTCTAATGTAAAGGTGACCCGAAGTTGTGAGTGTAAACCTTTCGTATATATTAAGGCAAACAACATTCTTATTCAACCAAGTCAGAATACCCTTGGTAGCCTGGTTATGGATCAAGCCCAATTATCCGACCTTGGAAATACAGCGCATGCTCTGCCTGATTGTAACGTATTTTGGGATATAGGCTGGGAACTGGATATGGTGAAGTCCAGATGGGCACGCGTTAGCCCCCGTGAACAAACCTTCGGACATGTTTTCCTTTTGGGTTTTAATAAGTCATCATCTCCTAAGAGTCTTTCTCTGTGTCTTCTCAAGCTATAGACATATTAATATCAAGTTTATATCGGCGAAGTATTTGATGGAAGGATACTAAATTACTACTTGAGTCTCAGTTGAGATGGAAGAAATGTGAACTTCAATTTCATATAACAATATGCTAATTGTGAGATTTCTGAGATGATTTGGCCATATCTGCTTTGTCTCCCTACTATCCACCCTAAGATCTATTTCTGCGCCGTCTAAATTCTACTCGCCTGGCTGACGATCCATTCCTAATCCCTCCCTGCATATCTTTCGAGATCGCTTTCCTTTGCCGAGAGTGCTTATGGTAGCAGTCATGGCGTTTGCTTAGAGGGTCGTTTGCGCCGTAATGGAGACGTTTGGACTCGACTGTCGCAGAAAGTTGGTCACTAGGGGATATGGTTAGCGTCGAGACTAGCAATAAAGAGTGGTTGCTGTTGTTAACGACTACATAATAGATGTCGACAACTTACCTGGTGCCAGTCTCAACTCCAGCTCCAGTAACGATACCCCTTATGCTTCGGGAGATGCCTCTTGGATTGGTAGCTGGTCCCGGTTTGTGTTGACAGTGCCCCCGCCCTCTCCTAGACGTGATTTGATGGAATGAGGTTCATCTTGCTGGCATCGCTAAGGATCAAGATACCATCCTTGGTCATATCACTAAGATATCCACCTTGGTGAGCTTCTGCTGGAGTCATGTTGATTTTGACGAATACCTCCTATTCAATTCGTAAAATTTAGAGTAGAGGTGCATATGCTCGGGGGCCTGTTAGTGATATCAAAGGGTTTTGTATAGCATTGTTATAGAGAGCTGTAAGATCTCCCAGATAATTAGACAATGTCACGATTGCGGTCTTCGTGATCTATCAGTACAGGCAAGCACTTATGTTGGTGGTTGATTACAAAGTGATGAAGTCCGGGGACATAGCTTTTACCCCTGACGCGGGCCGGCGATCTTGGCGGGTAATCCCGTGATTGGTGCGAGAGTTATGTAAGTTCTTATGTGCATTTCCCCCAGTGCCCAATTCAGGTACGGTCACTCAATGTTCAAGGATCGACGCAGATGTTTCTCTTTTTCAGCTTCATAAATTTTCGGTCCAAAAATCACGATAGTCAAACTCGCCCAACAACATCATCTCGACGTGCCACCTCCAATTTTGGTGAAGCACACCTGAGTCGTGATATGCGGGGAAGTGTCCTAGCCAGTGTCAGAAGTTGAACAATGTTTTGCTAAAAGAACCCAAGGCTTACGACTAGCGTAGAGCTCGAGGGACAGAAAACAGCTTCAGGTTCTCGACCATCCATGAAAATATGCAACTTTCAGGGGTAGCACTGTCTCTTGACTTGCCGATCACCTGTAATGCTACGTTCAGATCGACAATACTTGTTACTACCAACTTCTTTCTTTTCCATGACTAGAATATAGAGTTTGATGTCTTGCCAGCAATATCGACACATTACCTATCAAATTACAGTATCGATTATAGGATACTCGTACCTCGTATTAAAGCACGGGCACGGAAGTGTCTCTCAATTTCTCCCGTCCGCAACCGCATGAGTCCTTGACTCTGTCTCACAATTAACAAAGCATGGCCCAGTTCGGATTTTACCGCTGCCATCTCAGCTCATTCATTTGCGGACATTACCCACGAAAGACCCCTTTCCAAGCGATTTTTTCACTATCATTAATATTAGTATCTCAAGAATTGCCAAAGTCATCTAGAGAACTTGTCAACTTGCCAGCCCACACGATTAGATCACTGCGGCTCCGCATCTGACAGCCCCTCAAAAAATGTTTAAATGGACAACGACCAACCCGGTTGCAGCTCGAGCAGTGACGATCAACAAGGTTTTGTCATCCCTGCTTTTGGCGTCAGGCCTCCTCAGCCTGAAAGCATGCTGGAGTGCATCTGGTTGGCTATGTTCGAGCGAGGGGGCTGAAAGCTTCCCTTCTTTCTTTTCTTCTTTCTCAATCAAAAATCTATTTTCCGAGCTTTCACTTCTACATTATCTTTTTGTTCTTCTTCTCCTCTTTGCTGCTTTAGGTGTGTTATGGCCTTTACATATTCCTCCATAAAACTGTCTAGTTTTGAACTGGAATCAAGCATCGACTGGCACAGTTTTTGGTTGCATGTGTGCATACATTCGCCCACCAGCCGACCTCGTCACTCGAAATCGAGGCTGAGAGATTTTGCGGAATGACTAAAAGGCATCACTATCGAGCCTCATGGTTCAATATTCACGCGAAAATTCCTTCGGATGAAATATATTATAATATGCCTTCCCCCTCTGGAAAGAAAGTCTTACAGCGAACGATTTTTGGCTTCCTACCTAGTTACATCACGCGGAGAACACGCTCTGTGTTTACGAGGCAACAGAAGCTACACCCTACCTCATATCTCGATGGCCTTCGCGGGATAGCGTCTTTCGTGGTTCTCATGGGACATTATACGGAGGAGAATTTAGGATGGTACACAGAACCTTATGGGATGTACGAGGATGGGGCACCATCATCCCTTCTACAATTGCCATTCATTCGAGTGTTGTACTCAGCTAGACCCATGGTACACATTTTCTTCATCATATCCGGATTTGTTTTAGCATATAAACCTATCATGCAAATTCATTCCCAGCAATATTCGGCTTTAGCGAACACCCTTTCCTCATCCGTATTCCGACGAGCCCTACGGTTGTTTCTTCCTTCTATTCTCACGCTATTCTTTATGGCATTAGCGGTGTATTATGGTATCTCGGACGACAGATATGCCAGTCGATATTTCACCCTATCCTCGCAATTAGAGCACTGGTGGCAAGTGTGCTGGTGGTTGCTTAATACCTGTTGGTCGGTCAACAATTTACCACGCGTCAATCCCGCTTATAACCCCGCCCTCTGGACTATCCCGATCGAATTTTCACAGTCAATGGTCCTTTTTATCGTGCTAACCGGACTTGCACGATGTCGAATACAAATGAGGCTGCTTCTTTTAGCTGGGATAATGGTTCTTTGTTTCTATGGAGGCATAATTTATTCCGTGGAATTTCTAGGCGGAATGTTCATTGCGGAGGTCATGATTTTGAGCGATGGACGAAGCTTGGGTTCTCTTGCAAGTAGCCCGACAATGTTACCAAAATACTCCCTCGAGGACCCGGCCACGCTCAGCATCAGATCTACCGTGAAGGAGAAAGCAATGCAAGTATTTTGGATCTTGAACCTCTTAGGTGGACTATTCATCGCTTCCTGGACGAATGATCACCCTACTGAACTATGGGGGATTCGATTTCTGAACGCACATACTCCTGCGCCTTATATCGGCCAAGAGGTATGGTTCTGCTTCGGTGCTTTCCAAATCGTCATTGCCTGTACTCAATTAAGGTGTTTGCAGAACATCTTCAACACAGGCATCGCGCAGTATCTTGGAAAAATTTCATACGCTTTGTACCTTACACACAACTTGTGCTTGACCACGTTGGAACCACGAATCGCACCACACCTCAAGACTGTTTTTGATCTCAAGAGCAGCACTAGCCGCCATCTATTCTGGGCCGCCGGTCTCGCGATTTATCTCCCTTTCATCCTTTGGGTAGCCGACGTTTTCTGGCGCGCCATTGACATACCATCAGTCAAACTCGCCAGGTGGTTAGAGAGCAAGTGTATAGTTGAGGAGCCCAGAAAGAGGTGATTGTCGTATGTTCTTAATCCGTTCGGCGTTCTCCAGGGGCGTGAATTATGGAGCATAGCATGGAAATATGGAGTCTAAAATGCAGCGCATTGGGAAAGGAGCTGGTTAATTTTGTGACGGAGCTAATGTGTTTCTGGCTAAAAACTGTATGGCACCGAAACATGTGTATATTGTTTGTTATTATTTGAGTGGAGAGGAAAGATGATCAACTCTCCGTCTGCAATGACAGAAGTGAAGACCCTTAAATGTGTTCCTTGTCTGCTTTGGCCCCCTCGGGTGAGTAGCTTCATGTCGTATTAGTGGTACTGGCATTATCTTATTTTCCAAGGTTCAAGAACCTTGGACCCCTCTACGTGCCCTTGGCTACATAGGTCTCCAGAGCTCGTCACTCTACAGTATTTCCCATTTGCTAGAAGTCTATATGTTGCCAGGTGCTAATTTATTCCCAGCGATGATTCAAAGTTGTACGAGAACTAGCTTTGTCATGTAATAACTCGTGCTGAGCTACAGGGCTGGGTAAGAACATCATTTGTCGGACCAATGAAAACAAGAGGGTTAGTGTCCGCTGAATGAAAGGCTGCGGATATAGAATAGGTAATATTTTTGACACATTATTGATGATACTATAACAACTATTTTGAGTGTATATTATCTATCTAGGATAAGTATAGAGGTTCTGGATTGGGTAGATATTCAAGCGAGAATGATGCTAGATTCTGAGCCTAAACTCATGTAAAACCTTGGTGACTAATGTTAAGACAGGTATTCCTCAATTTTTTGTATCATTGGGCCACCTTATTGACTTATACCGAGGCGGTAATTTCTGTACATGTTCAAACTGATATTATAATGAGATTTACAGTATATACAGGGGTTCCTTATAAAGTATTGATATTCTTTACATATTATACCCAAATGCTTGGTTCGATGGTGTGAGACTTTAGGCAAGGATCTAGCAATTTATCTTCTCGATTGTGAAAAAAACAGCGTATCATAGTAGGGGTTGTATCTACTACCTAGATTTTTGCTATACGGCCTCAACAATTCTAAGTCTAACGTAAATCTACATAGCGCGTAAGGTTAATAAACTACCCTCCATCCTCCAACTGGAGCACATCATTAAACATCATTTATGCTAACTCCGTTGACACAGGCACATAGTCCTGGTTACCCACCTTAACGCCTGTATGACCGCCATTCAATTCTACCGGTCCGACGGGAGTCACTACTTTTACAGGGGCTCGTATATTCTCTACTTCGCCTGTTGCTTCTAGCTTGCCGTTGCCATGAGAAGCTCTACTCTTCTTTACATGCCGTAGAAGTAGGAGTGCAGATGCACTTAAGGCGCAAAGTCCAAGGAGCGACCCTCCCACAATCAAGCCAACCTTTGCGGGTCTCGACAGAGAGCTCTGTTTGCCTGTATTACCCTGCGTTGGCATGGGCGAACTAGAGTTGCTGATGCCCGGAGAAGGAACAGGAGATGACGGTAAGCTAATGCCATTCTGACCGCAGGTGAAGCGCTTGTCTTTGGGTGGTGATGCACTCGAGAAGGCTGCTGATACAGCAGCGCAATCTACAGCAATCGTGGAGTTGACTATTAGATTGCCAGTAAGGTTGGTGAGCTTTTGAAAGTGTGCACTACGAGCATGTTAGAGAGTGCTTAAGCGCTCCGCGAGGAGGAATAAGGAGACAGTGGCAATGTGTATGAGACCTTGCGACATGATGATTTTGAAACTCACTTTGATACTAGGCCGTATAGCTCAATCTGTGATGTTGTAGTGAGAGCGGGAAAGTCAACATCGGAGTTCCGGCTGGCATTGACCCGGATGGATCCCACATTCCTCAGTGCAGGAACAAGCATACTAGCAAAGCATCTGTTAGCACGATATGCCAGTGCTAGTAAAGAGAAACATAATGGTAACTACATACCTGTTGGCTCCATTTACCTCAAATATGCCAGGGATGGTTTGTAGTGCAGGAAGGTCAATATCTAAGGGGTTTTCTTCCAGGTGTAGCGTCAGGTCGGTTCCTATTGTTTTCAGAGACGGCAGCGAAATGCTTGGATAAGAATTAGATTTTATCTTCAATGAAGGTGCGATGTTACCAGCCTCGTCAGGTTTGCATCAATCCATATATCACCACCCTCTGCAAGCATAGGAAAGGACCATGCGCCACGAGAAGCAGTTAAATTGAAGTTGGAAATCTCTGCTGTTATTATGGTTTTAAGCTTAGGAAAATCCAATCTAACCAAAACACTTAGTCAGAAAGACGTCCAAGCCTTGAGGAATATACTTACGTCGCAACGTTGCCGCATATGTATAATCGTCCCGTATATGTGAGCTCTGGCACGCCTAACAATATCGGACTGCCAACATTGCTCCCGCACAGATCGAGTTTATCTGCAAATGATAATTTAGGCAAATCCAACGTCCCAACATCATCGAGACCTCTGATGCGCAAAGTCTCCCATATGTACTTCAGGTTGTCGAGCAAGATATACGTGAGACCTGGAACACTAGCATCCTCCTCAGCAGATGTCAGGATGCTTGACACGTTCGTGATCTGCGAGAGGTTGAAGATCCCTTCATAATTGGCATCAATAAATATCCCGCCGCCAGTGATTGTGCGGCATTCGGGTGTTATTTTATCGTTGAGTTCGGCTTGAGACTTGACAGTGATGCCAACCCCAGTATCGCACACGGATTCATCCTGCGCATGTGTACCTAAACTCAGGTTTATTAATTACTATAAGCCATAAAATCCCTGGGATTGCAGGACTTTGATCGTCATGTACCTTTTATGAGCAATGAGAACGCGATTGTTACTATCGCTGCACAATTAAGCCTCACCATGGTAGTAGGTATTGTATGGATTTGAGCTATACAAAAGTCTCAAAGGGGAATAACGAATGGAAACCAGAATTGGAAGAACAACAAGGAGGCAGAGAAAAAGCGGAGGCTACAAAAATGTTATATTTTGTAAATTATGCATAGCCTTCAAGAATAAAGAAAGGCGCAGACGCAGCAGTTGTTTTGATGCTTGTGAAGTGATCGTGTAAACCAATAGCACAGGTACGAGGGGAAAACCATAATGCTGGCATGGTCAACAAGCAAGGGTTTGTGAGTTATGTGACAATGTGACATATCCAGATGTGATCAAAGGCACATAGAATTGAGCCAGCATTCGGACTGCTCTTAACAATCTGCTAGGCACAATTCAGGTGGGAACAAGATCTTCGTTTCAGGTTCTTGAATTCTTATCCCTTGGATCTCACCCCTAAGCTTCAAATCTAAAGATACGCATCGTGGCTGTTGATAGGCAGAATGAATGTTTGACGAAAAGGGAGCCGGGAGCCTCGTTGCAGGGCTGAAGAGGCTCAGTTGTTGGTTGGTGGCACAGAATTAAGGGAAGTAACTATTCTAAGCCCCACCACTCCTCGGGAGCAAGTCACTCTCGTTTAGAACACACCAAACCTCTCAAATTAGCACCACATAAAGCTTATAAACTCGTCATGGTAAAGGCCGCGCTGCATGGGACTCGTAGGCAAAATCGCCGGATAGTTGCCTGCAAAATTTAACTTTATATTAAAAGCTGTTCTTGTTACCATTTTGCGGGCACATTAAGGGCTCCTTTTGGTATTTGTCTGTCTCAAAAATATATGGTTTCTATTGAAATGAAGATTTTGGGGGTCGTTTTCTTTTGGGGGTATGCTGACTACTGATATTCCCCCCTACAACGTAGACAGATAGCAAAAAGTGACAGCATTCATAGGCAAGATGACCGACTAAAAATTATGTCGTGGTATCTTGATAGAGGAGTGACCATGGAAGCTGTTCGTCGTCTTCTACTGATCAAGCAGCTTAATTTGGAAGCATATGATCAATGATTTACCAGAAAGATCGAAATTTTATCAGTCCTGCGTTACTCATTGGTCAATTATGGATAAACAAGAGAATGCCGGACCAGAAACTAGTCAGCAGTCATTTAACGAGTATTTGCATGTCTTTGTATCACCAAACCACACTAAACATGATTGTCTAATTAGTCCGGTAGATTTCAAGCAAGTAACATTCAGATATGCTGTTGTATACATAGAATAACGTGTATCGGTGTTCCCAAGATTATGCTCCTGCTCATCATGCGCCATGTTGGGGTATTCGCAAACACAAAAGAATATAAATTTCATTATACTAGAGCCACCAAGAACTCCTTCATTATCACTCGACGACGTAAGAGATCTGTAGCACTTTCTAATCATTTCCGCCACCAAGGGGGACCCCACCAAGGGGCTCCCCAACGCTGTCCTCCGTACAATGTTGTTACTTCATTCGTGCCTTTTCCCTTAGCTTTTGCTCTCCTACGTGCGTTAATCTCTAGCACGAGGTAAGTAGTGCACATGACAGCAGCGAACCCCAAACCCAGCCCAAGGCCCATAGCCAGACCGACGTTAGTAGGTTTTTTCGCAGCTTTGACCCGAATACGTTCACAAGAATAAGAATCATTAGGTTTTGTTGGCCTCGAGGCGCGGAAGGCGCTGGATGAAGATGTACAATTTATTTCGATGTTGCTTTGAATGTGCATGGAATCCACGGTTTTCAGCGCTGGTACTTGGACACTAAGTATCATTAGGAAGGATGTTCGAAAATGTAGGAACTACGAGGAATGACGAACTCAGTGACACTACCAAGTATCATTATTCTTTTCGCGTTCTGCAGAGATGGGAAGTCGACTTCCATTCCAGCGCTAGTGGCTATCTCCATCGAGCCGCTGCTCTGGAGTAGCGGTAAAGAAAGACTGCTCCCCATCAGCATTTGAGACGCAAAGGATCTTGTGGATAAATTACTATTTGACGTGAGAAATGTCGAATGTGCTGTTGATGGAAGTGCTCTTGAGTGCGGGAAAGTCGTAACTTATCGTAGAACCGCGACTACTAGGGTGAACCACAAAATCTGCATTTATCGTTTCTAGCTTCGGCATCGAAAAACTTAATCTCAAAAGTCAGCAGCTGAAAAGGTGCTCAGGGTTAATATCATTACGGAGAAAGTATTCCAGTCATTCGCAGACTTCCAACAGATTGAAGAGAAGGTAGTGAAAGACCGTATGCCTGCTCAAGTTCTCCTTGAGGTCCGACTTCTATGTTGGAGGAATTGACGAGGAGCGGGAGCTGCACGCTAGTATTCATGTCAGATTACCACTTGAACGGGACTCGAATACCATTACCTGGGGAAATCGCCAATTAAGTTGAGAGCAGAATGCAAAAGAGACGGGAAGCTAACAGAGAGGTCGCCATGTCCAGAAATAGTAATACGATAAGCCTGTACAAGCTTTGGAAGGGTCAAATTTTTCAGCGACAAGAAACCCGTTGCATTGAGAGTCCCACTCATCGAAACTAGGTCGTCCATGATGAATTGGGACAAGCCAGGGACTTGGTTGCTCGATCCAGGGGAGGTGCTGATGTTTGTGATATAGGTGACACCCGAGAGATTAAATTTGCCCTGAAAGTCTCCATTGATGGATATTCCAGCGCCTTTGATTTGTGTGCAATTCTTTGTATTGGCATCGAGATCACTTTGACTTGAGACTTTCAGATCTAGCTCGCAGTCTTTGGCATGGACAACTATCAATAGTTCAGCTAGATATGTAATGAGGGATTCATCCTCGATGATACTCACTCGAATTAAATCTGATTGCTACAACCACAGCTTGAACAAGATATCTAGCAAAAATCATCTTGATTTCAGCATCGGACCATCAGTACCCTGTAGATACAGATTCTGACTAAAAAGAAGTGGATTATTCGTAACAATCAAGACAAATAGCCAAGGGAGAATAGAAGCCAAGACGGGAGTAGGAAAAAAATGCATAGAAGATTTGGAAATCTGGGAGAATAGTGTCAGGATACTATACCGAAGTCCAACAGCGATTGCAGGCATTGCCAGAGTCAAGCTCCAACTATTTCTTAAGGTTCATTCTTTCGGTGATGGCCATCTCGAAACAACCAATTATTTCGTCGGCGTCTACTCGTACTCGGTCGATTAGCCTAGGGAGTCTCGATAAAGTCCAATAAGATTGTGTTATTTCTGCGGCTCAGTCAAAACTGAGCCTCTTCCAACAAGCCTGCAGGCGGCGTGTCACCTTACTGAGAGTGAACCAGCGGCTAAAATCTGCATCGAGGCCGTTCTGCAGCCGCGACAAAGTGATTCATGCAAACTAGTAAATGGTATCGATTGAAGGTGCTTCATCATTACTATTGACATTCTCTCCCTCTCCAACAAGTATGGTGATTAAGCAAAAACACTTCTGCATCCCACTCTAAGTTGTCCACAATCTGTTCTTTTCAACAGATAAGAGAGCTTATATATTCGCCGTCGCCCGCAATGTCGTGGCTGAGCTGGAATCAAGTAAGGATTGCGCCAGGACCAGGCCAGGTACAAGTTGTCGACTGGCGTCAAGGTTCTCATGATGACACGAAGTCGGCGTTTGTGCTGCAGAAGCGCCAGGATGTTTGGGATGACTCATCAAGTCCGCATAGTTACGAGGGGTTCCATTACACCTACCACCCATGGTAGGTTTATAATTTGGATAACTAAGCTTCGCAAAACCTACCACCTACCACCCCACAAAAATGATCACGCGTCGTATTCAGCATCCGCTTGCACTATAATATAGCCTGTAATCGATGCACGCCGGACGTAGTTGTTTTATAAAAATACATTCTATAGCATATATCGCTTAGCGACTCTCGTATACTCCTCCTCAATTCTAGCCCATATATCTCTATATCAATTCTCCGTATACCTTTGACCGTTAGTATTAAACTCAACTTGTAAGCTAATATACTCCTGCTCCTTTCTCCTTTCCTCATTATCTAGCCATAATATAATATCCTCGGGGGTCCAATTAGCCTTATTTGCTATAATATTACCCTTGAGGTCACGGTGTTTCTTGGGCATATAAATTGCTTGCTCTTTCAAGACCTTTGGCCGTGGTGTTTTCCATTTCCGGGCCTTACGGTATTCTGCTGGTCGTACGGTAGGATACCGGGCTACCCAGGCTGTTTATTCAACTAGGTAAGCCTGTATTAGGACCTCTGCTCTGTCCGGTGAAGGCTGTTTAGGTGCAATGGACGCAGGGGACGCCACAGGCACAGTGGACGCTGTAGGCGCTGGTGATTGCCTTGCTAGCATGTCTAAATCAAGGAGAGTTTGACTTTGCCTAGCAATTGATGCTTGTCGCTTCAGTGGATAGCTATGGCTACTCATAATATGGCCTTGCCTATGGCATACTGAACATGTAGGAGGCTGCTTCACGGGTAGCTCTTCACCCGTAGAGAGGATACGGCCCATACGAGCTACCCGCAAGTTATTTATACGTTGTCTACTAGCCGACAGCGGGTCAAGGAGTGGCTGTAAACTACTTTGACGGTCCCAGTACTAGTGCTCGTGGAAGTCTGCCGGAGTAAGGCCACCTGTAGACCTCTTTATATCACATATATGTGCACAAGGCAAGCCTATTGACTGTGTAAAACTCCCTGTACAAGGCTGTAAAGGCAGCGAAACAAGCAGCAGATGCTGCTGTACAAGCCGGAGTGCGTGCCATGTAATAACTCCAAAACAGCCCTGATATAGCGACGCGAGATCATTTTGGTGGGGTGGTAGGTAGGTTTTGTGAAGCTTAGTAATCCAAATTATAAACCTACCATGGGTGGAAGGTGTGTTAGATCCCGCATACGAGACTCGGCGGCAGAGAAATCTCGTTCTGGTTAACGCGTCTTCACCAACATCTCAGATTTTCACTAATAAAGATTCACTTTGCTTTTGGTCAACCCTAATCTCCATATGTCCAAAGATCTTTGTTATCTTGACATAGTCATTTTTACAAGGCGTCTCAAACTACTCTTCCAGAGGTAGCGTCCAGCGACTGCCAGACCTCGTTAGCCAGTTGTTATTACACAAGCCAGGATGTATTGATATTATGAGGGTCGTCATTTGACGAAGAACCACGGCTTTGTTTTTTACATAGCGCTATGTCGTGGGCAGTTGGTCCTGTAAGTCTTGCACAAAGAAGGTCTCTTAACAAGTGCTGAACAATCAAACCGTCCCCCGTTTGGAAATGTCTCTTACTTCTTGTTTCAAGAAGTTGTTCTTTTCTTTAGCATTGAAAAAAGAAGACTAACTTGAACTCTACCATAAGCCATAAGCAGGTATTCCCCATAGCATGCTCGCATCAATCAGCTCCCAACTTTACACAACCTTCTATCTTCCAGCCTCCATGCCTCACTCCCCACCCCCGTCTCCACCCAGAAAAGGCCCAAAGGATCATACTTCTTCTTAATTCTCAACAACCTCTCATAGTTACTCCCATAAAAGGCGCGTTGGAAACCGGGTTCTCCAACATCAGCTTCGTTCATATAAGCAGCCGGCTCCTTCCCACCCGCATCCACAATTTCCTTGAAATACTTCCGGAACCGTGTGTATTCTGCAGTGTTTGCATTGTCTTTGGCGGGAAGGATATCGTAGGATTGAGCATGCATACCGGTTGTGCGGTACTCGGGGTGGACTGCGTTGTCCGTAAAGCTTTGTGGCAACAGATCCTTCTTTGGCTGATGATGGATAGCGTGGAAGGCATACCCGCCTTCTTCTACACTTTTTCTAATCGCAGCACTCGTAACCTCTAGCAGTCTCTCATCCTCGAAATTTGCACGTGGAATCAATCGTGAAGCTTGGCGCGTCTGGCCCCAGTTAAAGTCGCCCATGGATGGTCTACTATTCAGTCCGTCGTTGTAGGTTGGAGTGGGATTGGTGATGTTAATACCTAGGCCAATAAGTTCGTTGATGATCGGAAGAGTAAAAGTAGAAGCTTGGTCTTTGCTCATAAATGGTAGCGTCAGGCCTGTACTGAAGGCATATGTGTTCTTTTTTGGTATGCGGATGAAATTATACCCAATGCCGCCAGCATCAGTGATCTTAGGTCCAAAACGCCAGGTCGCCTTAACGGCAGCCCAGAAAGCCTCGTTTGAAGGAGCGTCTGCCGATGTGAAGGCTATGCTGGATGAAGAGTAAGGGGTCAAAGGCCACGCTTTCACGGTAATGGAGGTCACGATGCCCCAGTTTCCTAGAAGGGTGAATTAGTGAGGAATAAGAAAAGAGGTTGAGATGTGAGCATACCACCACCGCCACCTCTTATGGCCCAGAAAAGATCTGGCTCCGTGTCTGCGTCTGTACGGATGAAGGTTCCATTGGCAAGTACTATGCCAACGCTTAATACGTTATCCGCAGCCATTCCATAAAGACTCGTAAATACACTATGACCACCACCCTGGAAGAAACCACCCGCAACTCCGACAGTTGAGCCACCTGGGGTGATAACGGTTATATTGGACTTGCTAGCTGCTTGTTTGACTTCGTAACCCATCATACCCGCGCCTATAATGGCTGCTGGGCCTGTGTAGCTCTTGGAAGTGTAACTGGCGTTGTATCCGAAGCCCTTCAAGTGCTGAGTCCATATTGAAAACGAACCAGGACCTGTGGAGCGGCCAAGGAAGTCATGACCTGTGTTCCTAAATTGTGACAGATTAGTATGTTTCAGGAGAGGTAGTAGAAGGAAATTCTGTGGCTTCAAGGGGGATTTGCCTGTAAGTCTTTTGGAGCTTGAAGATTTGTGACGTTCTTTGAAGTGCACCGAAGTGTAGAGTGAAGCGTTAGGAGTCGGTTGAGACAAAATTTATCCACAAGGATCTAACAGTGCGTCTTGTCTGTTCATGGGTTCTTAGAGAACCAAGAAGATTGAGGAGAAATGAAGTAAACTACTTCTATCACTACCGTCAGAACGTCGAGATCATTCTCTTCTCGGCTTCGAGAAGTCTGACTGGCTGTCCACAGACACCACTGATAATCGAGAGATAGTTTCCTTTACCCTCTGATATCGTGAATTTCTCGGGAGTACCAGAGTACCAGAGTAGCGTACCGTCGCCAACTTCATATTCAACTCAGACAGCATCTTCTCCCCTGTACCCCATTTTCCAAAAATCTATTTGAACAACCAATGGAAGCAGGATGGCTTACTTGATAATCACCCTTGACCCGGTACCTGCAGCCATCTGGACAAAAACCTCGACACCCACCACATTTGTTACGTCGGCCACGTACGCTGGAAACGCCCCGTAGTCACATTTTCCGGTACTATTGTTTAACCCTTCTGGTGTACACGCATTCCCCTCGGTCCAGTGACTATTGGCACTCACTGGATCCCCCGCGTTGAACAAGCTGTTCGTCCAACCCTTCTTAACAGCATCGCAAGCTGCAACGTCGACGGGAAATTCGGGATATTTGCGGTTGGGGTAGCAGACGGAGGCGGGAGGATCGCCTTCAAACGCACCACGACTTTCACCACTGCCACGGCTAACAATGGTGATGGCTTCGTTAACGTTTCTCCATATGTTTTCGGATGGCCAGTCTTTATCGCCCGGGTATATCTTACAGCGTCCGGTGGGGTCGGAGGATGGACTTTTTGATATGGAGGGGGGAAGTGTTCCGGAGCCTGGTAGCGGGTTATTTTCAAATGGGAGAGAGAGGGCGTGGGATAGTGAAAAGGACTGCGAAAGCAGTAGGAGATATGAGTAACGCATGGCTATTCAAGTGGGGGAAACAAATTATTTTCCTCACTTGAACTTAACACAAATGCTCTAAAGACAGAGGAAAGGTTCAAGAGCGATGAGATATATGTGAAGCAACGTGATAATGAAGAAATAAGAGCTAGTGTAATCCTAGCCTCTAGAGACTTATTCAGCCGAGACTGCAAACACCCAGCTACATATCCAGCTTCAAACTGTCATCGTTTCCTCAAATCAGGATCTAACTCCGCACATAACTTACGCCAAGCATCTTTCACAACAGGAAAACTGTGCTTGTGAGAGGAGAAAGTGAAGGTTGCATTTGGAATATTCGTTGTAATGTGGGGTTGATCTCCCGCCTAAACCAATATATTCTCAAATTAATCCATGCACCCCAAACCACGTGCACCTATCATGCAACTCGGTACCGGGTATCTATTCGAGTTCTCGTTGAGCTGCATATATATTGTGTGTGTAAAGGCATGCAAGAGAGCGCAGCCATCAAGAAGAGGCGAAAACGGGGCAACAAACAAGGCGGAATATCATGTCAATACTCGACGAGTATTTGGGGAGGATGTAATTGAAGAAGGATGTACATATCATGTGAAGTGATCATCGCGGATATAAAAGATTTCGCTGCAGGCAATCTACCGGCTGGATAAATAGGCCCATGCACTGACGTAAATCTATAATAGACCCGCTGTAGTCAGTTCAAGACATCCTCACTCGTTGATATGTGCGAGATAAACCCTTGAAGTAGCAATTGTAGCCTCAGCGAATGTGAACTTTACAATGCTCGCAAGCAAGCAAGGACCTGAGAATAGGCCGAGACTGTTGATTCGGGATGCATATACTTAGGACGAACGAAAGAGTTATGCTTTAAACCTTAACCGTCCTCATGAATGCTTCTATATCCCGCATAGAGACTTTTCTCTAAGAGCAGAAGAAAACAAGAAGAAATACAGAAACCCTCTTCCAATTCTCCAAAAAACATAGCTACCTATCGATAATTCAAAAAGTCGCCCTCTATGAGCGACTTACGGGACTGCTGGCTACTACATCGCTACCATCTACAACAAGAACAGGGTCATTTAATCTGAGTAAACCGTTGTCGCTTTATAATTACATGCTATTTTGTCTGTGAATACTTCAACATGCATGCTTCAACAACCATCTACACACTTCCTTCAAAGCGACAAACTCACACGCCCATGCATGTACTTTGATTTAGATTTACAGATGCTTCTTCAACTCTCCAAAAGATCCTTGATTACAAAATTCGCTAAGTATACAATCATCATGGTATAGAGAAGAAATTATAAGACCGTAAGTCAAAACTCTGCGCAAACTAGCCCTTGATTCTCCTACAGAATATAGAACAATCCGGTAGGACGCCCTTGAATTTTTACGAAAATGAGCCTAAAAGTTCTACATAGGATACGATAATGAAACTTATATTATCTCTCTTTAAACAAGATATAAGGCCAGATCCCTGGGGCTCATGTCTCGATGTATCAGAGGTTTGACGTACACTCTTACTAGACATCCCAACTAGTAGCTTTCTTAACAGTAGTCCCAAAAATGACAAGTCTGCTTAAACCACGATCAGTATCCTCGCCAACGAACGAGGTCTATGATGGCCATTGGACACATAATATTGAGATCGCTAAGATTGATTGGCATCTGTTATGGAACCTTGCACGGGTGACCCATATGGATTCTATCAACTCAATTCTCCACCACCCTCAGCCTCCCCCTAACAACCATTAATGCCCTCCCCAATCCATTCCTCCCCCACTCCCCCTCCCTCCCCACCGCATGTTCCGCATCAAACCCAATCCCCCAAATCCGATCACTCGGACTCGCCTCCACAATTTCCATCTCCCCCGTCCCAAGCAAGATCTTCCCCAATTCCGGATTCTGGTTGAACTTCAGAAAATTCCCTTGCTCGACAATCGCGTCACAAGATTCATCCCACAGGGCTTGAGTAAAATTCCTTCCTCTTATATCAGCCTCTTCTCCCCCCCCAAGAACTTACCAGGAAGACACCTACGCAACACCCCTCCCCAAAACCTTCGCTTCCCTCGGGCTCCTAGCCTCTAAAATCCTCTCCACGGTCCCCATGTCGCCAAAGAGTAGCGCCTTCCGATACATCATATAATGCTCGCTAGTCCTAAACTCCAGCTTCCCCTCAACGCTCTCATCAACAAAGGGGGAGGGGTACCATTGCTGGAAACAGACTTCAGGGTCAGGGCCTGAGTAGCCGAAGAAGAAGATGTGGGTTTCGGTGCGCAAAACGGGGAGAGTTGCGGCGTGAAGGGTTGCGGCGTCCATGTTTGGGACGGAGATGGAGCTGTTAGACATTCCGGAGAAGCTGTGATGGGTGCGTTTTTTGTTGGGTCGGTTCGTCGCGGTGTTGGACTATACAATATCAGAACTCACATGATTGTTACTGTTAGCAAATGCGCTAGTAGATGCGGGGGGAAGACAGGCTAACCTTTCCCCCACCTACTCGCCACCTCTTAAGCGAGTCGGCATGAGTAGGGAGATCTCGAGAATCAACACCGAGGGACTTGTCTCGTAAGGAGTATAAGCCTGACCGCTCAGGTACTCAACGATCACTCTCAGATGGCCGCAAGACGCGCTAGGAATCAAGTCAGTAGCACAAACCTCACCACAATCGCAGAATCATCACACGACGTGTACAAAAACACCCGAACATCTCACAGAACAGATCCACTCCACTCAAACAGATGACCCATCCAAAGTCACACAAGCCGTCTCACTTTCACCGATTACAACGAAGGGATGGGAAGGTCTAGCATCAAGATTCCATACATACAAAAGAAGCTAGCTAGCTGCCTACTAAACACACAATTTGCCACCCGCAAACCAGCCAACCACCCAGCATCAAAGGTCATGAATGTATCCTTTCCCTATCAGAAGGAAAGAAGATTGAGCGTGACTCAACGAATTCAAAGCTATCGTATCCATCAAATCCACCTCCTTAGCCTCCCCCCTCCACAATTCAATGCAATCTGATAAGCAATCATTCATCTCTCAAAAAAACGGCTGCAAAAGAAAACCTCCCATGGCTCAAGAGGTAGGCAGGTAGTAGTAAAAGACATCTGGAATTGGTCGAGTACGTAAAGGGTAAGCTGCTGCACGCGAACCAGCGCCCAATATCTGAAAATGGCTGAATACAAAGCGCTGCCGCTGATGCCGCCACCGTTTGCTTTTGTAATCTAGTAGGAATTCTGCGCCTCATAGCGCTCTTTTCGCCCTCGCAGAATCAAATAGCTGTGTGGTGCAAGAAAATAACATACAAACAGGTTCAGATACAAGTTTATGATCAGAAAAAGGAGACTCGAAGTAAGGGGGTATGCAACGGGTGACAAACGAAAAAGATGGAAAACAACAGGGCAAGAAAAAAATTATCCGCTCGCTTGCGAAAAAAACGTCTTTTCGTGTTTCCAGGGAGAACCAATTGTAACTCCCCAAGCATGCCGACATTTCTCCATAATCCACAGGTCTCGATTTGGTGTGAGACATTGTGTGGAGTTGGGATCACCTGAATCATCGTCTTGATCCTGGCTTGCCCTCGCGATGCTTAAGTCTGCTTGTTCTCCATCCCTCGTACCAGAGTTCCCGACTTGCTTCTCTTAATTCTCCACGCCACTCGCTGAACACGGCTTCCTTCAGACGGACGAAATCACAATGCTCGACGTTCATCGGATCAGCAAAACCCCATGGGAATTTTCGACCAACAATACCAGGCTCGTACATATCAGGACTGATGATTGATAGTGGGAGGTATGGGCTCTCTTCTGACTCGACATCTCCGCGCTTGTGACGAGGAGAACCTACGGATAGTCGTTTGGAGTTTGGAGTTGAACTTGCTTCGGGGGTCTGAATTGGTAGATCGTCACCAGAGGCCTTGTCATCTTCCGACTCCGCATCTTCGTTTCCCTCGTCGATACGGCTCGAGTCAATCCGGCTTTCTTCGAAATCATCCAATCCGAGAGCTTCGAGAGGATCAATATTTGCATGCTTTAAGCTGTCCGAGACGGTCTTTTTGAGGAAGTTCATGTGGGCGGTGGTAATGGTATCGGCCTTGGAAACAACTGGAACCACGGTCGTCTTTCCTTGCAATGTGCGCAGAACTTGCAGATCAAGATCATTGTCCAAACTACCAATGGCGCGATTCGGGATACCAAATTTTCCATTCGAGCCATTCATCAAGTCCTTTGCAGCCGCGATATTTCGGTCCAGGCGGATAGGGTCGAGAATTAGGAAAGCACAATGAATGTGGGTATCTTGCACACCTGGAGCTCGTACAACCTTCATCTCCTCGGTAAATGTCTCTTCAAACTTGCTCTCGAGGAATGAAGACATCTCTCGAAGCTGAAGATCGACTACGCCCGTTTCCAAACCCTCCGAATCCCACAACGTCAATCCAATTCGCTCTCCATCGATCTCAGTCTCCAGGTAGTGGGGTATGAAATTTCCAGTCTTTTGGCCACCTTGTGGCGCGAAGATATCATCGTTGAGGGGTTCGGGAGCTCGAGCACTTCTCTTCTTTGGTGGGAGTGCGAGGGAGGTCTTGAGAAAGTTGAGGAACGAGGTCTTGCCAGAGGAGCGGGCACCAATGATCAAGATACTATTTTTGGTCAGTCTCTACACACTCGTGCCACGATTGAAGCTGCTCACTTGAATGGGGTAGGATCCTTCCGTCTCCGGACTCTACGGGGACTGTTGATCGTGCTCACAGCACTGCTGGCATAGCTGTATCGACCACGGTGCGTCATACTCTCAGTTCGAGCATACGGATCAACCCATTCGCCGTTCCTGCTACCGTTGTTTGGAATTGGCGGAATTGGCACCTTGCTACCGTTCGCCATGGATGCTGAGCGATGGGGCTCCATTGATGCGCGACCTACTCCAGCGTATCCAGAGACAATTGCAACGGAATCGGGACGGTCCTCACCACCGAAAGATTGTATGACCGCAGGAGGGGCACCACCATATAAATCTGGAAGGCGCGGGGGCGATTTGGGAATGGCAGCTGCTTCTCGTTCTCGCTTGGCCTCGGCTTCGCGCGCAGCCAGTGCTTGCTGTTTCTTACTTCCCTTCAACTCACCCGACTTGGTGCGACGCAACAACAGGCCCAGACTTGAGCGACGAGGAGGATGCGGTTTGCTAGATTCGGGTAGTTTGGCATCGGGAGGTGGTGAAGGTGATGCACCCGCGCTTGGAGTGCGCGGTCGCTGAGCGGCGGACACCATCTTTTGATTATAAGCTTATTGGATCTCGAGATGTCGCACAATCGACAAGGAAGCTCCGTGAAGAGGATGTCGACACGGTAGCTGGAACGATATGGGGATGGAGGTCGATGAATGGACCGAGGGTGATGATAATCAAGAACGACTTTGATCTGCACAAGCGTGCGTGCCAACGGGTCTTCTGGAAATTAGCTGCTGTTGGTTCAATTGTGGTTGCGACCTGCGAACGAAGGTGAATTGATGATTGTCGATCAGAATATTCCGCCACAAGGTCTACCCCTAGTAGGCAGAGGCCGGAATCGCGAAACCAAACAGACCAGCAGCAGTCTCAAGCGGGAGGGCGGGGAAAGAAAATGTGAGGTTCTCGAGAGGATGTGTTGTTGAATTGGCGTGCAGGAGAGGTGTAATTGACGATGCTGACGACAGACGATCTAGACGTCTGTTGTGTAAGTTGGCGCGTCTCGACGGCGGCACACAGTAAGATGTGTAGTAGTAGTAGTAGTAGTAGTAGTAGTAGGAGTAGTAGGAGTAGTGAAGGTTGGCTGTTCTCTACACGCGTAAAAGGAAAAGGCAAAGGTGCACGGGCTGGATGCCGGCTGTCTGTGGTGAATAACGGTTGGCCTCGTTGAAGGGCGCTCGTCTCGAAGGGCAGCGAGATGCAGCGAAGGGAAAGACTGTGGACTTAAGCACCGTCTGTGCGAATAAAGACCGAAGAAGGCGGTGAATAACGTTTAATGCAGCTGTGCTAGACGCGCAGTGTTGGCGCAAAGAGGAGGTTAAGGTGAAGGTGAAGCTGGAGGTGAAGGTAAAGGTGAAGAGCAAAGAGTAATAGTGACCACAAGTGTAAAGAGACCGGAGAGGGTGAAAATGGAAGAGGATGAAGGTATCACGACACTCCTCCGACATGGCTTTCTTTTTCGCTCGACTTGTGCTGTGCCTGTGCCTGGTCCTGCAGCCTGTCCAGCCCATCGTCCTGCTCACACCCAATTATTCTCTTCCTCTCTCTCTCTGCATATCCACTCCCCCATGCACGCCTTCAGGGGCTGAGATTGAAGCTCCATGAAGTAGCATCTTTCCCCCATGAATCGCTGCAGTCAACTGCACTGCCAACGAATCAGCGTGCTAGAGGTTGCCTCGCGTCGGACATTTCTCTCGTGGCAGCAATCGGCTTCCGTTCCTCGAGGGGCCTTCCATACGTTTCATAAAGGGGGAATCGATCCCGCTACAGAAGCGATGATACAGCTAGTTACAACAACTATGGGCAATTGATATAAAGAAAAAGAAAACTGATATCTGTCCTTAGGTGTACAAGAAACTGACAATCCGGTTTTGAAGATCCATCCTGATTTCTGTCTTCACTTTTACCTTGTATCACCGTGTCACAGTACACAATACAAACCGCATATATCTGCCTCTCCTTTGCAACACCTATCCTCCCTTTTCCGTGCACCCAACACCCAAAACTATTCCTGACAAAGCACACACCCTCACAGCTCCCTAATCCGTTCCATCCTCCCATTCAAGCTTCCTCTACAGGTCCTCTAAAGGAATTCAACCTTCGATTAAATCTTGCAAATCGCTCGGAGATCTCCTCCCTACCCTATGTAATCTTCAATTTAATCTCGCGGGCCATCCACACCATTAGGGGGAGAACATCCGATATTGTGGGGAATCTCCGATCAGACTTGCTGCCTGACCGTGCAGCTCGCGTCACCCTTCATTGTAAGGCTTCAACACCCGCTGTCAACAATTGTCTCTCCACCACAAGCAATTGCATATCGATCCGGCTCGCAGGCGTCCACCCGTTGCAATCTGATCTAGATCCAGATCCCACCTACAGTACCCCTATATATCGTCTTCAAAATTTCAAGAACACCAAAGGAAGGCGAACATCCAACTCGGTTCATCTGACTGCCGACAGCCATGAAGAACTCTCGCTTGCTCACCCGTGAACATGGCTGCCGTTTGATGTGCCCAACATGCACACGCAGATCATGCCTTGGCTTTCTGCGCCTTCCAGAAGCATTTTCAATGCGGATGGAATCCTTCCTGTTGGTTTGGGTGGCGTGCAAAGGATTTTACCTTTCTAGGCTTGCCTCGAGGGATCCAGATACGGAGCCGAGATTCAAGAGCTTTCGGTATCGGTACTCGTTTTTGTTACACGAGAAGGAAGAGGTGGGATTGGACGACCACCTCATCCATTCGGTGTGCAATTACTGGAGACAGGTGAGAGTGTTGATCGATGAGTAGTTTGATGCAGCGTATGACTTGAATTTTTATTGCCTTATTGAAGTCTGTTTCACGTCCCTGTGGACCATCTACACAAATTCACCTCGTGTGAACGAACCGTAAATCACGATCCCATTGACTCCTGCCATTCCCCTTCAAGCCCACCCCATCCTGACTGAGCTTCCCTCCTTTCCACCCTTCCACGCCATATACCAGATTTGCACGTAAGCAACTCCAATCTAGTCAACAAAAAGCAAGCAAGACCCGCTGCGCAAAACTCAAAAAGGCTGATGTTTAAGCTCATTCATACCACTCAATATATCCACGGCTCGTGTTCGTTCGCTAGCCTCCCATCTTGAAAACAAGCGAAGCATGCGTGTCTGTTGCACGCGAATGTCCCTTTCCTACATATGTACAGAGATCGCAACCATTTCGGAACAAAATTTGACCTCTGGTGAAGTGATATATCATACACGGAGTTTTTGGTGTGTGGCCGATGGATGAATCGGGTGAGATAGAGCAGCCATAACGCCAGATGCCGTCCATCGAATAGTCTATGGTGACAAAGAGAAGAAGGGATATCAAGAAAAAGGGGTATCCTGGTATCAGGTACTGTAGAATATGTACGGCGATGGTGTGTGCATCGCTGGTCGGTATGTGACAAAATAGAACATGTTGATTGGATGTTGAAAAATCTTCGGTATCCAGTCGTTGATGAATCGACGAAGGCTTCGATTATTAGAGATTTCCGCCTGGATATGCACTGTTTGGAACCATTCCTGGTATTCCACCGGGTATTCTGCCCATGCCCCCCTGAGGAACCCCTCGGCCACCTCCTCGAGCACCTCCACGACCTCCGCGTGCACCAGGTAACATGAAGTCAGGGTTAGAGTTCAAGAGCAAGTCTTCTCTTCGCTGTTGGGCTGGATTCGGGGCTCTGTTTGGCATTGGTCCAGGATTCCATCGAGGATTTATGCCTCTCTGTGACACCGAGGTAAAGTTGGATCGATCTGATTCTGCTGGACTCCTTTGGCCAGATTGAATATCCTCGTAGGAATAGCTTCCATCCATTCCCCCAAGTGGCTGATTCTGAGGTGGTTGAACCCTTAGGTTACGAACTGGACTCTCGTTTCGGTAACCTGGTGCTAATGCAGAAGGAATTTGTGCTGGTGGCTGTTCAACAAACCGGGGGTCAACGTCTTCGTAGTAGTTGTCGGAACTCTCGCGTCGTTGAGGAACTGTAGTGGGTGTCGGTAGCTCAGCGGTCTGGGAATTGTTCAGTGGTGAAGATCTTCCAGCAGCTCCCCCCCATGCTTGCCGTGGTGGAACGTACCTTCTAGAGTCAGTAATTGCTAAAATAAAATAAACGATCACAAAGTGTTGACTTACTCGTCCGTACTATATCTGCTCGTCTCGCTCTGCACCGTCTGTCTCTGAGCGTTTTGCTGTTGGAGTGCAACCATGCCCGCAACATCCCCATCACTTTCACGGATTGTTGCAAAATTGCCATATCCTCGGGGTGGGTGAGATGGACTACCGGTTGTGGCATCCATTTCGATAGCTTGTCCTACTGGTCCCTCGTCGAATCCAGGCAATGGAGGAGGCGACTCGGCACGAGCAAGGCTCGATCGATCTTGCTCAGGCGGGAAAGCAGCATAACCTGCAGCCGGATTTGGCCCTGGAATTGGTGGAGCATACGCGTTATCGCCGTAACCTGGCCCAGGTGGTCCGCGAGCAGGAGATGGGCCTCTATACCCCCCGGGAGATTGACCCCTCTGTGGAGGTCCATATCCAGGTGGAGGTCCACCTCCTCTGCCTCTTGGAGGACCATAACCACCTCTTGGCGGTGCATATCCTCCTCTTTGAGGTCCTCCATATCCGCCCCGTGGTGGCCCGTAACCACCTCTTCCATTTGGTGGGTAGCCTCCTCTGCCTCTGTATCCTCCTGGAGACATTCCACGCCCTCTCATAGCCGGATCAGAATATTGGCGACTCAAGGATTGGTCTCTTGGATCAGAATACTGCCGATTTAACGATGGGTCTCTACTTGGTGGACCCCTATATGCCCCCATTGGGGGTTCGGGCATTGGATTTCCAAATTGATCTCGCTCTCTTGGTGGTCTCGGTGGACTGCCATTACCAGATGAGGGTGGCGCACCATAGCCATTTCCAGACATTGCCGTCATATTTCCTGAAGATGGCTCAGTTGGAGATCTAGTAGTTAGTGGTATTCGTTCGTCACTGGTCCTTTCTTTCGACCCATTCTTTGCCATTTCAAAAGTTGCAAAGGTGGGCAATTTGTCTCCTCCAGGAGCCCCATTGACCATTGTATTGCTCTCCGTCACAGGAGGCATTGCGGGATTGGTGCCTCCTTGACGATTGTAAAAGTTCTCACCATTCATCTCCGCATTCTCTTCGATACGTCGCTTTCGAGCCTTTCTACTAACAAGGGTTCGGCGCATAGCACAGGACACAATCCCACTTGCTGCAATTAGGATTGTGGCCGCCAAAACAATATATGATCCCCATGCCATATGCGGCACAAATAGTAAAACATCGATCAAGAATGAGAGTAGGGCTAGAATCAAGGTGAGGATGCTCAGAATGAAGATGCCGAGAAGGTATCGAGGGGAGTGCGAGGGTGCATGGAAATGCGCTGACGCCGCGAGAACAAGCATGATAAGGGTGAAAAGTGCGGCGATGGGATGAACAATCAGAATCGCCGAGAGGGTGGTTCTCGTCGTACTTGGAAGGTCGAAGGTTGAGGTTTGATCGGGAGTAAAGAGTCCATCTAATTTTAAATTGTATTAGCATGTAGGATCCAAATGAGAGAATGCAAATCGCCAACACCGATTGCACGATCTAACAAGCCATAATCTAGAGCATTGCACTCAATCTACGTACCAGTGCTGTATCCAATCTCGATGGGGCTACAATCCGTCCCTTTGCACAGGCCAAAGACTCCAAAGTCAACCCCTCCAAAAGACGCCAGCGGAATTTGTTTAATGATTGGCGTTGAGAGTACTGACACGAGAAGTAAGAGAAATGCGAGGAGCAGCAGCACCGTCAGGGGCGTCGCTGGTCGCAACATCTTGAAGTCGCAGACCTGATGATATCGAGAAAGGAGTGGGAGCCAACGTCCTCAAGACGCGGCCTCGGGGAAGGTGTTGATGCGCAGTCGACTGGCGAAGTTCTTGGTCGCTTTCAAGGCCGCATTGATCGTGATCGAAGAAAAAAGCAGTCGTTCAGTTGAGTTCGCACAGATCCGTCAACATGGCCCCTCGTTGGACGTCGTCCTTGTCTATCGACAACAAGATTGAACGATGTGGATTGTGGTGGTTGGGGGGGGATGTCGAGGTCTTGGGGCTACTCTGGTGCTTCCTTGAATCCTCGCCTCGGGGGGAAGTGCGAAGCTAACCTCCCACGCCTGCAGGAAGTGTGGTTCTGGTGCAGTTCTGGCTCGGAGCGTACTGATTAATGCAACAACGGGCCCCGGTCTAAATCTGGTCAAATCACTGCGAAGGACGGATCCAGCCACGCAGCAAATATCTCCCACACAGTAGCCACACGAGGGATGGACAGGTTGGACGAGTACGACCAGCGACCGTCTAGAAGCAATATAGGAAGGCGTCGAAGGTTAAGGGACTTTTGGTGGGAAGTGGTGAGGACGCCGTCGAGAATTCCAAGTTTCTGAGAGAGGCAAAGCTGCAACGGCAACGGCAGCGGAAGAGGTGATGGTTGGCTGGAAGGACGACGAGGGCCGGTCTGCTTGCTGGTTGGCTTCTGGTTGGTTGAAAGGGGGCTCTTGAGTCTCGTCTCGAGGGTGAACTTTCGTACCTGGCCTGGCCTGTTTCGCTTCTTGGATTGCTGGGGGAAATCACCAGAGACAAGAAGGCCGGTTGCATAGCCACGACCGTCTGGGAAGCAAGATTTGATGCGCGCAATTGCAATCACACGAACAATATATCGTCATCGCCTCGACAGTCTCTTCGATTCAAGCAGTCCTAATCGAGAGATCGCGAAGGGCCATCAATGTTGACATTGACTTGCGCAAGGGAATAGCGTGAACAAAGCTCTTGCGAATAGATAGGTGAGGTGCTTCGTACACGGCCATCATCGACTGCACCCCATCATCGACTGCACCCCATCATCGACTGACCCCATCATCGACTGCACCCATCATCGACTGCACCCACTGTACCACAGCACCATCGGAAGATTTCAGCACAGGCAAAGCGAGGTTCAAGAGACGCTGTTCCGGTATCAAATTACAGGCTTCGACCTAGCATGCGGTGCCAATCTCCCATAGATTCAGAGAAACCTCGTCGACGTTGCTACATCTTACGCAACAGAGCTTGCCACCAAGATCTTAGATGTTGAGCCGCCAAAAACACTGGACGACTCGCAGCTAATGCTAGATACCCGAATTTTCCATTGTCATCACTGTGTTCCCAGACGACGAGATCTTTCACGTGTTGCTACGAATCTTGCAGGTACAGACGGATGTTTGCATCATTGCATGATTGTTCACATCAAAAATAGTGGTTCGATGTACCACTTAGATTGTACTGCGACTCTGAATGATTGTTGGTGTTTGCGAATCCTGCGGCGACAGTTGACCTCATAAAATTTGAATGAGATGAAGATACTCCATACTTTGGCGAGCTTGGGTAAGTATTCCGGGTGTGGGTGAGATCATGCATCTTGCTCGCATTTATCCATGATTTGCCCAATCATGATTCAAGATGTCCAGCCAGGTCGTTCGGTGCATACTGCAATGGGGAAACAGCCTCTTTTGGAAAACTTCTGCAACATCAATGCAGGTCAAGCTCAAAAGAAGCATTCCATGGGTGATTGCAAAGCTTCTGGGTATGTCGTCCTGTTGTTTTGTCTCATTCAATGACTTTTGACACTTCTATTCCTTCTGCAAGAGAGCCAGCAGATCCCAGGTCTTGTATCTATTATTAGCATTCTCTCCTCTTATGTTGTACGTGAGACTCGTTTGAATCCGTGACGAAACAAGCGGTTAACCACTTGAATTTGTCAGCATCACTTTCTTGCGAACTATTATGAAATTCTAATCTGACTTTGAGACTGATGAAGAAACCCGTCTTAAAGCAGTTTGCAGGGATTTTATGACTATTGTACGGCTAGGCACAGAAAGGTATTCCCGTAGTGTAGTAATGCAACTTCGCTGCGTCCTGCGCGGAACTTCATCAACAAACCCGAGTCATTATCGTCTGCATGTCGAATAATACAATCCAACTCCCATGGGACAGTATCATCACATCAGGATGGCTAGTCTGGTCCAAATTGGCCCAGCATTGGGGTTTGGAGGGTGCGCGCATGTTTTCTAGTCCACTACAATTGACGCGAAGTCAATTGCACATAAAGCGGTACATATTGTATTTTCCTGAACTTTCCTTCTAACTATGACAATTGGCGTATGCTGAATATACCTACGTATCAAGAAAATATTTTCGAAAAAGCTAAGTATATATGAGTAGTTGAAAGGACCGGGGCGTCACTCGAATCGTCTAGCCCAATACCGTGCTCCGATTCGCCTTACTCCCGATCATGGAGGAACGATTAAATCTTCAATCCACAATGCGTGGTGTAATTCTACCCTTGCTATATATCGGATTGGGGCTGGGATTAAGATAATTTAGGGCCCCTGTCTCAGCAGACTTGTCAACAATATGACTGATGGAGAATTTAAATCTTTTAAAGAGATGATATTAGCGGCCTTCTCATATCTTCACAAGACTGTTGATGTTTGTTGTAAGGACATCCAAGCTGACAACAACTTGTTGCCACTGCATCACACCTCTCGTTCTGAGGGCTTTATTATCATTGACCTTAGTGAAGGAATCATTTGGAAGTATACACCTGACGTGACCCTGAATACGAGCGATACTGAAATGTCGAATCGCCTCAACGATCTACAAGCACAGCCCTCACATTTATTAACATCTACACAATCCAAAATTGGTCTAATGTCTCATTGACGGGACACTTTCCATCATCAAATATCCCATTTGCAAACTTGCGCTTGCCCTCATCCGTTGTATTGGGCGATGTTCAGATGCTCTTTTCGTAATTGAGAATTGCGCCGTAGCTGGATCTAATAGATGTGATTCTTCTTTTATACTTCCTTCGATTTCTAAGAGGCGAAGATCTCACAATCGCTTGTTTTTGGTTCTATGCACTTCATGTGTTTGTTAGAATTATTGCATCAATCCTTCGCACAGCTCTTTCATTTCCGATTTCTACGCAGACTGAGCCTAATCAAAAGAGCATGCCTTGTCGTAAGTAGGCAACAAGAGGTTATTGATCTCACACACACGTATTTAAGTCATGTATTTGGGCCAGTAATGATGGACTTGAATAGGAGGTAAGATGCTTATAATACCTCACATAATTGCACAGTTCCGTAACCACCTCGGATCAACTGTTCAGTGTGTCAAATATTTTGCTGACTGATCGTTGGCACAGTCCGTCTAAAGCTGATGGAAATTGGGGTCTTTATTCTGTTGTCTACAAGATGCAGTGATTGCTTCCACCTTCATTGCAATATTGAATGCGCACTTCACAAAAGCGTTGAAGCATCGCCAGCCTCGCGACTGCGTCAGATTTTCCCGATCCTTCTAGACAGTCTCCTAGCACTGAGTGATCGAGTACATATCCAAATGACAAAAGCAAAGGAAGAAGAGATTGTCAATCTTGCGGAAAGCGAGATGACTTGCTTCTTAAGTGCAATTGGTGCCATCTGAGCTGGTACTGCGTTGAAATAATGCTAGTTTCACGACTTTTGGAAATTTTAGCCAACAATTTTCTGATGAGTTGAGTAATTGGGGGAAATAAAAACAACGAGAGTAATGACCCAGTAGATTACTTTGTTATATGTACAGCTCTCGCTATCCATAGATATAGATCCAGCTCGGGGTCGGTCTTAACGCGGGTACGGAAATGTCAGACGGAGATAAGGGTGTTGCATCGGGATTTTCTATCAACCGATAGCGTCATGGACATCTTTTTTGATTCTTATGTTCCTGAACGTCAACATACTTTCTAAGTGTGAAATAACGCAGGAATGTCACTGCGCCAAGCAGGACTATGCTCGCGTAGCCTCAGTTCTCAATGTAAATACCAATTCCACAATTCTTTTTCCTCTTTACGAACGCAAGCATTCCATTACTCGACACGCAACTCTCCAGTCAATTCAGCGAACAAGACTCTCCCCCGTGTAGCTAAACGCTCTATCCAGACCGAACGATTCTCCGCATTCGCACCTCCTACACCAGAGTCTCTAGGCAAGGCAGCTCCGCCCAAACAATATCGAAGGTCGATAAAATGGGGTCGAAGGCTGCTGTATACCACGGTGGTGGTCGGAGGATTGTACCTCGCTGATTCGCAGCTCTACGCCTCCTCAATTTCACGATCGCTACGAACCTTTGGTCTCGGCATTGTTGTCGCCATAGACTACAAGCTTAATTTCCGACCTAAACCTCTTCTTGGTGGTACGATAGAGGATTTACATCGGCGCAGTGCAGAGAGGATGTTCAATCTCTTACATCAGAATGGAGGATTATATTTAAAGATTGGCCAGGCAATCGCCATGCAGAGTGCGGTCCTACCTCCTGAGTTTCAAAAGATGTTTGCAAGAATGTTCGACGATGCGCCGCAGAATGATTGGAGTGATGTGGAGAAAGTCATAAGGGAAGATTTTGGAGGACGAAGTCCAGAGGAGGTATTCGGTGTGTCTTTTACCAATGAGCCTGGATTTGGAACAATGGAGAAGCGGGCGAAAGCTTCGGCTTCCGTCGCCCAAGTTCATTGGGCTCGGTTGGCAGATGGGAGGGAGGTTGCTATCAAAGTTCAGAAAAGAGAGATTGCCCATCAAGTTGGGTGGGATTTATGGTCTTTCCGGTGGGCATTTTTTCCATGCTGAAGCGAAATTGAGCTAACCGCATAACAGAGTTGTTATGAAGGTCTATACTTATTGGTTCGACCTTCCCTTATATAGCCTGGTACCGTATATCACCGAACGATTGATGCTTGAAACGGACTTTGTCAACGAGGCCAATAATTCAGAGAAGATGGCAGCACTTGTCGCCGGAGAACCTCGTCTACGTGGACGTGTATATATACCTAAAGTCTACCGCGAACTCTCATCAAAGAGAATAATGACTGCTGAGTGGATCGAGGGGGTCAGATTATGGGACAAGGAAGCACTTCAAGGAACTTGGCAAGGTGGTTATGGCAAAGGCTCACCCGGCGCGAACGGAACGCCACTCTCAGCACCTCCTATCCCTCCCAACAATGGCACCGGTAATCTCAAACCAGAGCGAAACGAATGGAAAGGTCGCAATGGCAAAGGTGGTCTTGGACTGTCTCTGAAAGAAGTTATGACTACTATGGTTGATCTCTTCTCTGCCCAAATGTTCCTCTGGGGTCTTGTCCACTGCGATCCTCACCCAGGAAACATCTTCATCCGACGAAAACCCAACGGCCAAACCGAACTTGTCCTCATCGACCACGGCCTCTACGTCGCGATGCAACCCAAATTTCGCCATCAATACTGCCAATTCTGGAAAGCATTGATGACATTCGATAACAAAACACTAAGCGACATAACAAGCGCCTGGGGGGTCAAAGCCCCTGATCTTTTCGCCAGCGCAACCTTAATGAGGCCCTACGAGGGAGGCGACAGCAGTACCAAGAATCGCATCACCGATGAGCTCAAAGGCAAAACTCAAGCAGAGCGCCACTACGAAGTTCAAGAGCGTATGCGTCAAGGTGTCCGAGAAATTCTCTCCGAAGAAGAAAATTTTCCCCGCGAACTCCTTTTCATAGGCCGCAACATGCGTATCGTGCAGGGGAACAACCAATTCCTCGGGTCCCCTGTGAACCGCATCAAGATGACGGGAAGCTGGGCGAGTCGAAGTCTAGTCGATAGCATCGATCTTTCTTACGGTGAGCGCTTCGCGAATGCGTGGCGACATCTGTTGTTCAGATTCGTGCTGTTTAGCAGTGACGTTGTGTTTTTTACTAGTAAAGTTAGACAGTTTTTGGGGCTTGGTCAGGGGATGGAGGATGATATTGAGAAGCAGATGAGGTTTCTTGCGAAGGATCAGTTTGGGGTTGAGCTGAATCATAGCGTTTTTGACGGATAGAGGGAGAGGTTTTCCGGTTGTATTATATTGGTGTCTAGACGGTGCATTGCATCTAGAAGGCGTTTTGAGAGGAATATGTGGCGGACTATGCATCAATCCACTTACTCAACGAAACCATATGCAGGTTTTCTCATCTTTGTTACCATGAAAGGTGGGTCTTGACAAAAGGACTAATACCTGAACTCGCTATGAAAGTCTCATCGCCCGCTGGCTTTTGCGCATTCGAGTCTAACACGCTCGGTGTTCGTCTCTCCCTTTCAAATTGCTAGTCAACAGTCACAAAGAAAAGGAAGGCAGGTAGTTAATCAGACTCTTCATTGCTCGTGGTTCAAAAAGTGGATTCTCTGTCAAGGGCAATAGATGTGGAATTGCCTTTATATTCGCCGCAAATGAACTTCTATTGTGGCGCCTGTATCTTGATACCTTGTCTGATTCTCGCATGCTGAATAAAAATTCGGGCTCTGAGAGGAACAAGAGCAGTCTAGAAGTCAAATGGCTCAAGTATTCCTGGCAAAATTATGCTGTTCTCGGATTTCCATGACCTAGAAGCTCATGTGGACGTCCAACTTCGAGCTTTTTGGTCTTATGTGATGCCCTACTTTTGAAATGGAAGATGATAGCACGTCGGGGACGTTTCATTCTGTTGAGGTATCGAACACTTTGACAATATTCCCCTAGGTTACGAAGGCACTTATGGTATTTACAGCAGATCCTCGGCTAGAATCCGACTAAGACAGCTTTTCAAGCATGCAAACTATAGAGTAACGTGTCAAACTTGCTAGCAGATGCAAGGAGCCGCACAAATTACAGCCACAACACCCCAATCCCAACTACACACCCCAAAATGCCCATCAACAACTAGAAGATTAAGATCCACGAAAGAATTTACCGCTTATGATCCCACACCAACCAGCACAGCCAGCTGATTCCAAGCACTTGACTCAATCTTAAATTCCTCCTCTTCCTCCAACCGTTCCGTACAAACGTTGTAGGGCTCGAGATCCATGCATCTTTCTAGGATATGATTGTAACTTTTGCAGTCGGGCTTAGAGCAGCATTTGATAAATTTTAAGTCGCAGTGGCTACAGGCACGGTATGTGATGGGGGTTATGTTGCACATTTTGTGACGTTGGAGATTAAGTAAACCTAGCAGAATATCTGAATAACCTTCGAAATATTGAGGCAAAAGTAAAAATATCTGGCATAAAATGCGTCTCAAAAAAACATTATCAAGTGAATGCAGGGTAGGCACAAGATGTTCTATGGCTTGTTTAAAAGGAAAGAAGACTGTACTATTTATGGCAAAGCAGAATATTTTGAGACCCCAGGGCTTTCATAGTCTTAGAAGCTGGTGATTTCCTGAATGAATAGTTACAACGCCTGGACTACAGGTTGATACTAAGAGCGTTTCAAAATTTCAATTCTTGAACATCACTCAGAGAAGGAAAACAGGGTATGTCAACAGAAACTGCTCTTCATGAAAGATCCCCTCAAATGTTCCTAGATATCACAACTCTCACACGCTACTTGATACCTTCCCACACTGGTTGATTCTTCCGAGTTCTATGCCCCTTTGTCATAAAACAGCGGCATTGTGTATTTTGTGTCTCTCAATGGTCATGAATAACCTCGCTTATAGAGCTGATTTCAAAGGGGGACGAGAATGTCGGAGAAGAACTATCTAAACGCCGATAAAATCTTCTCCCCTTTGGGTAAGGCGCCCGGGCCGTGCCACACCGTCACGATGGGGTTATTTTGAACTCTCTTTTGACGTCCTTTCTCTCCCTCTGCCATTGAACAATCGACAATAAGCAAAGGGCGTGTATGTAAATGCCCTTAGTTTGTAGAAACTCTGCTAAAGACAAAACACTTTTACGGCGCTTCTGCCTGCTGAACTGCTATTCTTTAGTGTGCTACGTATTATAGACTTCAGCAGAGGTTGCTCTCATGTTTTGTCACCTTTGATCGACCCATCCGTGGCAACAGCTCGCTTACAAGGCTGCGTCTTCCAGCAAAGAATAGGGGGGAGGGGAAAGGATGTCCTCCACTTATTTGAGCTAGATTCCGCTCTTGAAACAACCCCTGATCTCATTTACCATGTCCTTCTCTCTTATGTCTTCTTGTTTATCTCTCCATTTGTATACTTTATATTTCGAGTTGTGTTTCGAGTTCAATAGTGTATGGCCGAAGTCATACATTTCAAGCTGCTTAAACCCTCTCTGCCTTGTTAGTTAGTTCATGTATCCCAAAACAACGGATATGATAGCATCAGCGGGACCGGCGGCTTAGTGCTCTGCTTCTCCGTATCTAGTCCCTGTATTCTTTTCAAGATATCGTTTCAAAGATCGAGTTGGTCTGGCTGTAAGCATGGCCACGCTAAAGACCACACATTGCTGTTCGCGACTTGAATAAGCCGTGGAAGTAAGGAGAGACTGCTATAGTGATGTTGTTCGGTTCTTCTCTGCGGCATTCTACGTTCCTGGCTGGTCGACATCAACTTCATAAGAGCGTTGATGCAAGGTACTATCTTTGTAGATGTCTCATGGGTCTATGATAGCATACACGCTCTCTTGGATTGTGGCCCCATTGTAGCTGTTGCTCAAGCATGACGAAGGCAGGCTTTGTGTCCGTAATCTTCAAGGCGTCCTGACCGCGGGTCCTTTGGGCATTTGGCCCTTCTGTGGTCCTCCATGCCCATGATCGAAAACAGATCTAGCATCGACAAACCTCGAAGATTGTTGATTTAATTTCGGTCGGCGCCTGGCAGAGACTTGTGAGCGCGATTTCATGGAATGTGAAACAACCAGTACGTTTGGCGTCCCGCATACCAGAAGAGGCTCATGTCAAGACTGTTGGATTGCTTCATTGTGCCTGTGTCTCTCCATTGGTACTTGAAAGTGTTGTTGGCATGATCCGTTGTCGATTAGTGGCAGCCGTCAGCGCCACAAACTCGAGGCGCGAGGGTTGCACTTATCATTCAGGTCATAAATGAACTTCCAGATAATATAAGAGGAAGCAAGCATCTTTAAATAAGTAAGCACGTAAACACGAAGCTATTTTCCTCTCAGGCCCTCCAAACACTTTCCCCCTCCATCCGGTCCAGCAATCTCGGGTCGTTCTCACCTTTCACCGCTAGCATTTTCTAGGCAGAATCGGTTTCGTCGCCCAAACGGGGAAGGAGCGACCTCGCCAGCGCTCGCCTACTTAAATTCGGCTAAACCATTCTCCTTTGTTCCTTTTTCTTTCTCTCACCAACACAAACTCTGGCCAACGCAGGTCTTCCTCTTCCGCTCCTCCCTTCAAATTCAACTTCTATCTTCACCCTTAAACTTTCATTTCTCTGGTGAAGGCACAAGTACCTTCATCGCCGCCTCTTCATCCGCATACCCTTTGACAAGGTTGACGTACGTCTTTGCATCTGCTTCCACCCGCAGTGGTATCAATAGATCGTTTCGCAACACTATTGACTAACCCGACCTCGCGCAGTTCCTCCATCACCTTATCAATAAGATCTATCACAACCATCATTCTTTTCTCCTCCTCAACATTTCCCAACAGCGCTGCGCCTCATCACTTTCCCTTCTTCTTCCCTTTCGAGGTCTGCTGCTAATCGCGCATCTCCAGCAACTAACACTTTTCATATCAAGGTCACGCAGCCATATCAATACATCCTAAGTACCTCCACCTCACCTCTAACTGCCTCATCATCTCATCGCTTTCTTATCGTCCTCGTCAGCACAATCAACACCTCGAAGACTTTGGTTTCGTCGTCGCAATCTCTTTTGGTCGTTCTTTCTTCCACTCGGCCACGTACTTCGAACTTCTACTCACGACCACCTTTCGAGAGTAATACTCGTTCTCCTTTCGACCAGGCAAGCACTTATCCTACATGTTTTATATTTCCCACATCCACATCTGTTCCTTACTATTCTGGTGCCTATTTCTACCCATATTCTAAAACTTTCTTCCGTTTTCCAGGGCTCATTCAATTGACGCTCGGGTCATTTTTCAGTCAGTCACATGATGCACACCTCGTGTGTTACATATCGCGTGTTTGGTCGATCTTTACACCTTCATCATATACCAATATGCCCTCGCATTGGTTTGACATGTATCTCGAAAATGTTTCTCGGCACACAAAACACTGATATACTTCCCATCATTTATAATCATTACACTTAATTGACGTTGGATCTTTCCCTTTGTCTTTTCTGGGACCATCCGTACATTTGCTGACATCCTTGCCTTCACTAGCTTTAATGATGAATAGTTGGGAGACCAACGACCTGGTCAAGGCACTGCCAGAAGTCCAAGCTGACACTGCACACACTGCACCAGCTGCAGCATCCAAGACTCCCCAGGAGCATGGCTGGGTCGCTAAGACTGGTTACAACTATACTGAGTACAGCAAGACCAACAAACAGATTTCTGAGGATATTGAGCTTGCCAATGACAAGACCAATGAGGCTGCAGCAGCTGCTGCCGCAGGTCTTATCGAGACCGCCGGTGCTGTTGGTGGTCTAAAGCTTGGTGATTGGTCTGGTAACGCTGCTGTCTATGAGTGGAATGATGAGTATGGTGACGTTGGTCCCGCTTTCCCTGACTTGGAGAAGCAGCTGTTTGGCTCTGAGTTTCATGTCAAGGCCGGTATTGAATTCGAGAAGTATGTATTTACATCGGATTTCTTTTGCACGTTTAGTAACACTCTTTTAGGATCCGTGAGATCGAGGTCTACCAAGAGGGCGAAACTCGTCTCACTCCAATTCGCAGCTTCGATGATGCCGGACTTCATCCTGCCATGTTGGCAAATGTGAAGTTAGCGGGATATCGTACACCTACCCCAATTCAGTGCTACTCATTGCCCGCTGTCTTCAAGGGTTATGACCTCATTGCATGTGCCCAGACAGGTAAGTATCTAGCCTAAATACACGATTTGTCCCTGACTTGTGAATCGAATAGGTTCTGGCAAGACCGCGGCTTTCTTGATCCCCATCCTGTCCAAGCTTATGGGAAAGGCTAAGAAGTTGGCTGCACCTCGTCCAAATCCAGCTACATTTCAAGCTGGTGTCACTCCATATGTCCGTGCTGAGCCACTGGTCCTTGTTGTCTGCCCCAGTCGTGAGCTGGCAACTCAAATCTTCGATGAGGCTCGCCGCTTCTGTTATCGAACCATGTTGCGACCTTGCGTCATCTATGGTGGTGGTCCTGTTGTTGAGCAATTGAATCAATTGCAAAAGGGATGTGACGTCTTAATTGGCACGCCAGGTCGTCTTTGTGACTTTATTGATCGTCCTCATGTCCTCACTTTGAAGCGCTTGAAGTACATGGTCATTGATGAGGCCGACGAGATGGTACACTCTGAATGGGAGCAAGAGCTTGGCAAGATTATGAATGGTGGAGGTACTGTTTGATGTTCTCCTCGTTGTCAATATCCACTAATTTTGTGCAATAGACCAGGAGACTGGAAATATCAAGTACATGATGTTCTCTGCAACTTTCCCCAAGGTTGCTCGTGAACTTGCTGCTCAGCACCTTGCCAACAACCATTGCCGCATCCGTGTTGGTCGCGCAGGCTCTACCCATCGGAATCTGATTCAGAACATCATCCAGACTGACCCCGCTCAAAAGCGCCCATGTCTCGTTGATCTGTTGATGTCTCTGCCTCCATCTCGAACCATTATCTTCGTCAACAGTAAGCGTTCTTGTGATGAGGTGGATGATCACATCTTCAACTCTGGTTTGCCGTGCACATCAATTCACTCCGACCGCACTCAGCGCGAACGAGAGGATTCTATTCGTGCTTTCCGCATGGGTAAATGCCCGATCTTGATCGCCACTGGCGTTTCGGCTCGTGGTCTGGATATCGCCAATGTTTCCCATGTCATAAACTATGATCTCCCTTCTTCGCAATATGGTGGCATTGATGAGTACATGCATCGCATTGGTAAGTGAGATCCCTCAACGGCTGATACTCAAACCTCACATATTTTAGGTCGCACTGGTCGCATTGGCAATAAGGGTCTTGCTACATCTTTCTTCACTGATCGTGATGAGGATCTTGCCGATGCCTTGGTCAAGACCTTGCTCGAGACTCATCAACCTGTCCCTGAATTCTTGCAATCTCACATCCCTCAGGGCTTCGTTCCAGGTGAGAGTGATCCAAGCACCTTAAAATTTGAGATGGACTCCGAGGAGGAGGGTACGGCTAAGGAGGGCGCCCAAGATGCCAAGACTGAGGGTGGTGGTGGTGGCTGGGGGGCTGGTGATGCTACTCCCGGAAAGGCTGATGACAATGTTGGATGGGGATTAGGAGGTAGTGGAGCCGGTTGGTAAATGTTCTGGATCTAAACTTGCTTTTGACTTCTTGATCTTCAAATCTATGCAGGTTTCTGGTCCCATTATTTATGACAATTCTCTCTGGAGTTGCCTTTAGATATGCATCAAAAATATGGTAGAGGCCGGCAAGATCATTACTAGATCGCCTGTACATAGCCGAATATATCATGAGAAATATGACTGTGCTACTTTACGAAAAGGTAAATTGTAAAACCGATGGAGAATTTATTTGGACAATTTGTCAGAATTTCAACCTCGACCTCGCGCAGACTTTGTGTGAAGGGTTGGCTAAAGGAACATGGCGCTTGAGCTTCCCCGTAGCAATATAGTGGGCCTTTTATTACTTTCGGGTGTAAAATAAGACGAATTAAAAAAGTTAAAGCAGTTGTTATAAACTTTGTTACATAGTCGCTTTATGGGGAAATCTCCAAGGTAGAAAGCTAGCACTTGCCTCTATCAAAATGAAAAACCTTAGTGCTTCAAATGGTTTCCTTCTTTAAATGGCCAGTAAGGAGGCATCAAGGTAGCCCGCTTTCTGGGGAAGCAGGGAGTGACGACTCGAGGTATTCTATAATGAAGCCGTGATTGAAAATCTATCACGTTGCATAGAGACCAGAAGTCGTGAAATCATCCTATTTGATATTAAACTGGCTGAGAGGTGGTGCGTAAAGGGAAATATTGTGGATTTGGAATTTGGAAGTACCTCCCAACCCCTCTACCTTCTAGAGGTTCAAAACGCAAAATTCTCTACAGAGTTTCTTGCGAATCAGAATACTTAGGTTTCTATCTATTCTGGTATCTCTTGGAGAGATTTTAGTTTTGTCCTCTGGTAAGTGCTCCCAGGTCACGAGCTCCGTACCCGTTCCTCGCTATTTCATCATATATCTCCGTCTCGAAGACAGCTTACTAGACACTCATTTCATGTTTCTATGCTTCTCGACATTCTCATTGGTTAAAGTACATTTGCCCTATATTTCGCTAGTGACCATCAATGAGTCAGAAGCAGTCAGAAGCATGAGAGCCTTAGAGGGACTTACAGATTTGTAAGTCACATTGGGAGTTCATAACAGGTACTGATGCAATACAACCCTTGGTGATGCAGCTGGCAACCACTTGATCAGGCGTTGGAGATCTTGTTATCCCCATAACTCCCAAACCAATCTGTCCCACTCCTTGAACTTCGCTAAGCCAAACGAGTCCCCAAGAAGATTTGCTTCCGGAAAACTACAGTCGGAGAGTACTGTGGGAATAGCCTCTCGAGACAGACTACTGCAATCTGCATCAATAAGGCATGTCTGCTGGAAGAAGACACTTGTGAGCATAGAAATACTGGGATTTGAGTTCAACCTGGTGACCCTGCTAGATTTGACATCGACATGCATTTCAAAGAACGCTCGCATGACCTTGACGAAGTTGCTGATCCTTAGTAGAATAGCTTGGTACAGACGAAGTCAATGGTGAAGGTGAGATTTTGAAGGCAGGGGGGTGGAAGTCTCGAGGTGGGCACAGAGCCTGCTTTAGTACTTTATTAGGTATATGTGTGGGATTTGGCAGAGGGAGAGTCCTGACCTTCTTTTCGCCCTGGCTAAAGACTCGCAAGAGTTCATCATACATGGACTCATGCTGGAGACATACCACAGAGTTGGACAGGAGTTAAGCACTGTTTTGTATAGTCAAGAAGGATAGCTTAGGCTCAAGTCAAGGTATTGCACCAAAATAGAAGTACCAACGTAAGGTGAAAAGTTAAGTGGCGCATTGATTCGCTGATCCGAGAATTGAAAATTATGGCAGGTCTCGGGATTTCGGTTACTGAGGCGGCAAAGATAACTTTGCCAACTGTGTAGGTCAAGGATCTATTGTGAAGTTGCTTGTTGATCGAGATTGCCTTCTCAAAATTCCCGAACTCTGTATTATCTTGAGGTTAGTAAAGCTGTAGCAAGTCTTAATCAAGCGGTTCGGAGGTACAGTCACCAGCTTTGATCGACTGCAAGCGTTAAGACTTGTGTTGAACACGAAATTGACGAGACCTGAGTTAAGGTTTGTAGCGGTGGTGTGGATTCTCATCTTTGCTCCCCCAACCTCCTCCATAGGAAGTAAGCCCAAATAACATGCTGGTCTGGCCGAAGCGTCTATTGCGGTAGCTTGTCAAAAGATGAGATGTTCTAAAATGGATTTGTCTTGCAGGGGGGAAGGCTAAGGATTAGCGGTATGTCGTGATAGCTATGGTATAACCTCAGTTCACGTTTCGAATAACACGGTGAGGGTTTATACGGTGGTAAAGCAGCATTTATAAAGGAGGGTGGGTGGAAATTACAGACGTATGCACTTTGGTGCAAAATGACAATAGCAGTGCATCCAAAGGGTGGATGACTAGCGGAAATCAAAGGATATCCATATCCATTAGATCTAATCGAGGTTTCATTAACAATGCTTCTCTTTGGGTATTTCTGATTCCGAGGATCAGAATGATTTTGGCTTTGCTTGATTTGATGTATGTTGTACATGTTGTCGTCTCGAGGTCTTTAGGACCTCGCTTCGCCAATTGCAACTTCCTGCAGCCCTGTAGCGTCATTTCCAGACCCACTCCAGCAACACCTATCAGCAATACTTGGAATATCATCAGCATACGATCGTTCACGATGACTCCGCGAGCTTTCACCCCGTTCTATCGTTCGAGATTCCCAACTTGGACAAATGGCATCGACCGAGGCCCTGACTGAGCAAGCCGTGCCCGGTAATAATGCTGGCCTCGCGGAGGGCCATGCTACCTTTGCTGATGGCCTCTTGACGATCGACTCGGTGACCCTGCCAGGTGGAACGAAAGGCCCAGTACATATAAAAGAAGAAGACATCGTGCTCGCGATTGGGAGTGCGCGGGATAATGGTGGCAGCGGGTACACAATATTCAGCCTTGCGCCCGTGGATCCAAATTCCGAGAGACCCTTCGCGCTCAACCCGACGAAATGTGTAACGGTGCCGGAGACCTTCTTAGCTCAGCATCAAATCAATCACCTTCCGAGTCACCTTGATCCTATAGTAAAGCTACATGTTTTGGTGTCGACATTGTCTGGAACAGGTCTTGGAGTTGCCTTTTTCGACAATGCTCTGGCTGCTGTGTTTGAAGCAATTGGGGTCCCTGAGGCTGGTTACAATGTTATGCGAACACAAAGCATAGAGTCAGTCCGGAACTTTGCATCTACAAGCTTGCTCGTGGGTGCGAATAAAGGCCAGCAGCAGACCGTGGTGTTGTTAAGCGGGGATGGTGGCATTGTTGATATTATTAATGGGTTGTTGCAAAATGCGGAGAGAACGAGGTGCAATTCTCCATTTTCACTTGACTCTGGCTAGATGCTAACATGTCTGTAGTGAGTATGTACCTCCTATCATTGCTCTGCTACCCCTCGGGACCGGCAACGCGCTATTTCATTCCATCCATCGAGCATCCCAACTTCCATCGATGTATACACAAGCTCTCCGCACCCTCATCAAAGGAACACCGAAGCCTCTTCCTACCTTCCGGGCGAGCTTTTCTTCTGGAGCACGCCTCATCACGGACGAAGGTCAGAAAGCGACCCCGCTTCCGAATGACACTTTGTATGGAGCAGTTGTGGCGAGCTATGGCCTACACGCAACTCTAGTTGCAGAATCGGATACAAAGGAGTACAGGAAGCATGGCGATAAGCGATTCGGTCTTGTTGCCAAAGATCTTCTCTTCCCAGAGGACGAGGCGCCACCCCATGCTTATGAAGCTGAGCTCATACTCTCGAGTGAGGAACGTAGTAACAAGCTGGCTGCAACTACACATGGCTACATTCTTGGCACCCTTGTCTCAAACTTGGAAAAAACGTTTACAATCTCTCCAAAAAGTAAACCCCTCGATGGATCTCTGAAAGTTGTCAGATTCGGAGCATTTAGTGGCGAGGAGACTATGGAGATCATGAAGGCGGCTTACCAAGACGGGGCTCACGTCAAAATGGATAATGTTGACTATGAGGCCATCAATAGCTTCAAGATTAATTGCCTCGAAAACGGAGACACTTGGCAGTGGCGACGGTGCTGCATCGATGGATTGACAGTCGGGTTAGACAAGGATGGGTGGATGAATGTCAGCATGGTCGAAAAGGGCGCTCATGCTGTGGAGATCGTTTCCGCGGGTTGATATCTGATTGCTCCCTAATTTTCACGCTTAGATTATATGCCGAGCCTTGTATATTGGAGATATAAGACTCTCTGCGACTTTTCTACTACTTCAAGTCTTGGCTTACGCGTAACTTAGAAATTTATCAAATGACATTAGATCGCATACAAATAGCACGATCGGCGGGTCCTGTTCCTTTCTCAGAGCCAATTGGACTTATATGAGGTGATCAGTATTAGCACTACGAGCAAGTTCAGGTGGCTTATACCGTAACACTACGAGTTGCTAAATTAAAATCAAGATCGCATGTTGAATATGTTCCTTCAAACCAAGAAACAGCGGGAATTTCTCCGTTGGATCAACATTGTACAAAAGGGGTTCCACTGTTTATGCGGTGGTGCTTGCCCGATAGAACCGAGCGAATCACGATGACATGCCCAGAATAACTTGGACGACGCACCATCACTTCTAGCTTTTAGATTGACCATTGTCACGACACATTGACTGTCCAAGTAAGAAGTTTTAATTGCAATTTTCTCATCTCTCATCTTTCGCCACATCATCTTACAATTACACCAAACCGCACATCATGGCAGTACAAATCCGAAGGGCATGGTGGAAAGAGGCCTCAGTCTATCAAATATATCCGGCCTCCTTCAAAGATTCCAACAATGATGGAATCGGTGACATTCCAGGAATCGTTTCCAAGCTCGATTATTTGAAAACGTTAGGGGTTGACATCATCTGGGTTTGTCCCATTTACAAGTCTCCGCAAGTTGACATGGGATATGATATCTCGGACTATAAGGATATTCATGAACCATATGGCACTGTCGCTGATGTCGAAGTGCTTATCAAGGGGGCTCACGAAAGAGGAATGAAATTTGTGATGGACTTAGTTGTGAATCACACAAGCTCGCAAGTATGGTGATGATTGTCCCGTGATGAAGTAAGATAGACACTGACGTTTAGATAGCACGCATGGTTTCAAGAGAGCAAGAAGTCGAGAGATAATCCATATCGAGCTTATTATTTTTGGAGGGATCCAAAGATTCTTGAGGATGGAACTCGGGCGCCACCTAATAATTGGGGGGCTGTTTGGGGTGGTAAGTACTTCTCTCCCCTTGTAAGGACGGACACTAACCGCGACTTCAAGGGAGTGCATGGCAATGGGATGAGACTACTGAGCAGTACTATCTCCATATATTCGCTCCTGAGCAACCAGATCTCAACTGGGAGCATCCTCCTGTTCGTGAAGCCGTCCATGACATCATGAGGACCTGGCTAAACAAAGGCGTTGACGGATTCAGAATGGATGTTATCAACTTCATTTCTAAGGCACCAGGGCTTCCTGATGCACCCATCTCACGAACAGACCAAGTTTACCAATCTGGTGCAAAATACTTTGCTTGTGGCCCGAGGTTGCACGAATATCTATTGGAAATCGGCAAGATACTTCAGAGCTACAATGCTTTCAGCGTTGGTGAGATGCCCTGTGTTCACGAGCCAAGAGAAATTTTGAACGCAGTGGCGTTCGACAGAGGAGAATTGAATATGATATTCCATTTCGAAATGTTGGTCCACTGTTCTCCACTACTCTGCTTGAATCATCTGACAATATTGCAGCGTTGATATGGATCAAGGAGATCGCGGCAAATTCTCCCCTAAAAGGTGGGATCTTCAAATCTTGCGTACCATTGTCAACAAATGGCAGCGTTTTATGCTCGACAACGATGGTTGGAATGCACTTTACCTAGAAAATCATGATCAGAGCCGCTCGGTATCTCGCTTTGGTTCCGACCTGCCAGAGCACCGTGTCACCTGTGCGAAGATGTTTGCGACATTCCTTGCACTTCAGAGCGGTACCTTATTTGTCTACCAAGGCCAGGAGCTGGGGATGATCAATGTGCCCAAGGAGAGGGAGATCAAGGAATACAGGGACTTGGAGACATTGAACGAGTGGGATGAGTAAGTAACTTCTCATCTGTTATGATACCGTGCTCTGACAGAGGTCTTAGAATTATCGAGAGATATCCTGACGACAAAGAACAACAAGCTCTTACTCTCTCTGAAATCCAGAAGAAGTCGCGGGACAATGCAAGAACGCCGATGCAGTGGTCGAAAGAGCAATACGCTGGATTCTCTACCGTTGAACCATGGCAAAAAGTGAACGAAAGCTACACAGATATCAACGCCGAAGCTCAACTTAGCGACCCCAATAGCGTCTTCTCGTATTGGTCTAACATCCTTGGGTTGCGGAAGAGCCAGAAGGATGTTTTTATTTATGGCGATTTTGAGCTTGTCGATGCCGAAAACAAAGATGTTTTTGCGTATCTCCGCAAGTACGAAGATCAGCAAGTGGCCGTGATAACGAACTTCAAATCGAACGACGTCAAATGGTCGATCCCACAGGGATTGAAGTTATTAGATGGCAAGCTTCTGATTTCGAACTATTCGGGTTTGCAAATCGAGAATGGTTTCTTGGCGTTGAGGCCATTCGAGGCAATTGCTTGCTTGGTATCGTAAAGCATCCAAACTTTGTTTCATCATGTGGCCTCTCTGGGATGATACTTTATCAATTTTTCAATAGTTCTTCATTAGCGAGCACTAAGGGCTATGAAGAAGTTGATGTGGAAAACGGCTGTTTTTGGGGGTAGGGGGGTTGTAATTAAGAGCGTAGATCAAAACTCTGAGTACTCTCATACAGTATCTTGTAGGCTTGTGACGTAAGGTTTTGCGCTCCGACTCTATACAAAAATTTCATACCAACTCGGAGACGTTATGAATTTTGCCTAGCTCAAAAGCTGTCCCTGGTACTATAAACAATATCATGAATATTGATCTTTAGTATCGAGACATCCTCCTTTTATTTCGGTGATTCGTGCTCATTCTTGGCTTCGATTCTTCAGTTGCGTAACTATTTCCCCTTATATCCTCAGCCTCTAGTTCAGGTATTCTACAAATCGATTCTTACTCTTCGCAGATCATTCATAAACATTTTTCATCTTCTACCTTATTAGTTTCTTCCTTTTTTGTATATTCTCTTTTCTCTTTCTCTCTTTCACGTCCGGCTTCTGCTTCTTCTCCATGGACCACCCCTTTCCTAGCCTTTAGCACCTCTCAAATGTCCGCTCTTCTCTTCGTTGTCTCCTGTATGCTCTCAGCCGCCACATTTTTCACGGATTTCATCTTTTCAGACCATTTCTCGAGGCCTTCCTCCAGCAATATTAAAGCGTGCACGCTCGACCGGTAGCTGTCTACTGCTTCATTCTTCTCACCATAAAGTGCCAAAGCTCTTAACACAATCTCGTATGTCCTTCTAATATCTATAGTACTAGTCAACAATATTTGATTTCGAGATAATATAATCGTAGGACGTATATAAGAATCTATCTGTTATAGTC